>PVIY010014071.1:0-57457 GCA_004026745.1 Myrmecophaga tridactyla | reverse complement strand
GAACAAATTTTAGTATTAATAATTTCAAGGCAGTATAACTGAGAATGATTTCTATATTAGCAAAGATATTTTATTCCTCCTTATAAAAGAGAATTAGCAACACCCAAGACATCATTTGGGCAGTTATCTTTAAGCCTACATGTTAGTGCTCAGTCTGAAACCATCTTCTTAATTCCTTCAAATTAACAGGCAATAAAGCAGAAGACCACTTATTACCTGGGTGAATATACATAGACTCCCCTCTATATCTGCTACTTGGGCCACAAAATCCTAATCTTCCTAGTCCTACGTATTGCAGAAAACCATGTCTCAGTCAGCATCCCATCCTCATCACCAAAACTCACAGGAAAAGTGAAGAGTTAAGGATTTTTCTCTTATGCAAGCTAGCAAGTAAACCTGCCCCGTCTGTCATGGGAGCTCAGAGAAGATCGATGATAGAGATAGATGATAATGATAATGATGACAGATACATAGATAGATACAGATAGATAAAACAAAAAGAAAAACCTTGGGTAAGAGGCAAAGAACTATGTTATTTATAGGAATAGTAATAGCTAGAGTATCAGCATTTACACTGGTATCCCAATTCCCAGTTTACCATAAGGCAATACAAAGCAATTCAGATGACACTTGCACAAATGTTATAGGAGATGAACCATGAGATATGGAAACCAAGTATTTTATAATGGGCAGAAAGCCCACTTGATTTTTGCCCCCAAGGTAAACTTTATTTTCATTATATGGAAGAGTAAATAAGAAAAAACAAAATAAAACAAAAACTTTTGTCCCAGTTAGGGACATTATCTATATATCAAACTGCCCTCTTTCTCTCCCTCTCACTTCTCCTCTCTCTCTCTCTCTCTCTGTTTCTTTCACTCTTCCCTCTCTCTTTCTCAACCCTTAGCACTTGCATATGTACACACATATACCACATATACTGAATGAACATTTGAAGTGTTTTACAGTTTTAAAATAATTCCCAGAAATTTTGCAATGAAGTATCATAAAACTCATTTAGTGTAACTCTTAGAATTTCTTAATAGTTGATAGAAAAAAAAACCTACTGTTTCAGTAATTATCAATGGAAAGTGGAATGACTTCTAACCATATTAGTAAAATAGATAAGAATGACTGTCAGCATAAATGGGAGTCTGATATGTGGCAATATTGAAAGTCACAGAATTAGGAGCATTGTTTGTAGCTGAGCAGATAGGCTGAGGAAATAGGCTGGACTGAGAAGTTTGTAGAATATTTGAAAAAAAAAAAACAATTTGAGTTAAATTTATAAATGAAAAGAAATCCAGTCAGTTAAGGTGATGGAGGAGGAGTGAGGGTAAAGCAGTCTCGCTTCACCAAGCAAGATAATAGTCTGCTCAGAGTATTGTGGACCCTGGAATTTTAGAGACTAAAGATTTAAGGTGGCTATAAAAAAATGAATTGTAGTAGTTGACATAGGAAGGATGAATAAGGATATCAATTGAAACCTACTCAATGTAAGAAAAATCTGGCAATGTTTCAGGGATGATGATAGTCAAAACTATATATGGAGGAACTTAAAAAGTCTCCATATTTTTCAGTACAGAGCCATTTAACTCACATGGAAGTGAAGGTCTTTGGGACAGCTAGCTATTTTACAGGACATAAAGATCTGCTCCAGTGGGAGGTAACAGATATAGCCCTCCCAGCTCCTGACTGAAGATATATGCAGCACAAATTTAGGAAATGCCTATTATTATATTAATCTTATTGTATCATAAATATTCATAACATCATACCACAGAGGAAAATTGTGCCAAAAGAGAGAGAGAATTCCAGTGCCAATGAACTTATGGAGCAATGTAATTTGCAGAAGGAACAGAAGGAGAAATGTAATATACTGACTTTTAATTTTTATTTGAGACTCATCATCATGGCTATCTAAACCCAGCCTCATTAGGAGAGGAGCAAAATAAATTATACCATTATAGGTGGAAGACACACTACAAATTCCAAAACTTATTTTTTACAGATTTATTTATTACATAAGTATGATGAAAATGTATTGCCATTTATAATTATGCTTTGCCATCAGGTTTTGGTTTCCTTTTTTAAAAAATGCATACATGTAAAGTGTGAAGGACGTTGGATAAACCAAGTTTAAATTTTCTCTCAAGAACAACCTTGTTGTATAGGATGGTCAATTCCTGTTTTGATATGCCCATCTGGGTCTGCCCTAAAACTAAAAAGAAAAAAGAGCAAATACCTATGTTTATACTTCAAGACTAGGTCTTTGCTAAGATGCATCTGACAACTCTAGCATAATCTGCATTTCAATACATTTCAACTGAGTTTAGCTTTCTCAGAAACTACCTACTGCAGTTGCTTCAGATCATGCTGCTTGTGCATTCCATCTTGGGACACAATGTAAATTAATTTGTCTCTATATTATAGAAGCTAAACCCATCTGGCAGATGGGTCTGTGAATAGGCGTACCTTGTATTAGCATATACATTACAAAGAAGATCTGTTTTGAACTGCAATTTTGGAATCCAGTTCCTATCAGTTGATTTGTGTAGATACAAGTATGTGATGGAATTGACTTTGTATTCCAGGAGTATATGTTCAGTTTGATTTTATTTGCAACATCTCTAGAGAAACCATCAGAGGAAGTTGCATTGCCAAATGACCAATAATATAAAAGCTAACTTTTATTGATTTTTTCTATATATCAGCATGAGATAAACAGTTTATAGGCAATTTTTTATTTAATTTTCAACACAGTTCTATGAGTTGATTGTGATTATCTATGTTACATAGATGAGGGAACTCCGGCATAGACAGTTATGCAGTGTTCCTAAACTCATAAACCTGTTAAGTGATAAATTCATGACCTTGGCCAAGTTCTGTTTGACCTTGGAGCTCAACTTCTTTTTCAATACCCATGCATGACCTTGGGAAACACCTAGCAATGAAGTCCAAGATCCTATAAAGAATTAAGTCTAAAATTGATTAGAAAATAAAAGATGACCTATGTGATTCTGTTAACTCAATTTATTGGAGCATATTAATAACAAAAAACAAACAAACGAGTTTTCTATGCTCTCCCACATTGGAAAGTCATGCCTGCCTAGAAGCCTGAGTTACAGAGTTAAAATTTGACTTGGGTAACTGCCCTGAAAATGTAAGCTGTGCTTTCAGTAGTTCTGGCATAATAGTTTAGCATGAAACATTACCTTTACCAAATTTCACATAGAACCCATTATTATACTCCAAACGATAACTTCAATATTCTAGCTTTGTATTTCAACACTAGCTTATTTAAAAACAATAATTTTGAAAATTAAAGAAATAGCTCAAAAAAGTTTGAGTTAAATATAGATTCCATGTTTAAGCATGTCATTGAATAAAGAGCAAACTTAGGGATTCAATATATATTGATAGATATAATATTTTAATCTTGCAAAACAATTTACTCGATAGAACATTTAAATGATATGTATCATAAGTGCAAATGAAAGGTGATAATTAACTTATTTAATTGTGCTCAAATGTCTCAATTATTTTCCCATGAAGATAAAATGGACTCTGATTAAAATTTTAAGGGGATAAATTAATCATTATGTATTGGTTGAAAAGCTACACTAACAGTAATTGTTCATTCAACAAATATTAAGTATGCTTGAACTGCAACCCAGGCTCTGCTCTGAGTGTTAAGGACACAATGATGAGGAGAAGATAGACTTTTCCCTTATGGAATTTATAATCATGGTAGAGACAAACATTTTACTGATTATATTATCAAAAGGAAGAAATCTTATAAGTTCTGTGATGACAGAGGAGAACTTCAAGCGTAAAGAAGACAAGTGGGATTAGATGTAGACAGAGAGGTAGGAAGGGTTATGCCATTCAAAGTTTTATAAGTAAAATAAGGTTTTATTCTTTTAACTGAGAGCAAAAGAAAGCCAGTGAATGCTTTTAAGCAGATATTGGTAGAGTGTGATTTATATTAAAGTTTTGTTTCTTTTTTGGTGTTATTTGGGAAAGAAAAGAAGTAGATAAGGTAAGAAGCCATTACAATGCCCAAGAAGAGAGAATGCGCAGTCCAGATGGAAGATGACTATAATATAAATGAAGTTGTTTTCAGTGCAAATGAAGATGATGAAATAAATGGCTAAAGAAGCCAGTACATGGTGATTGAAGTCATGAAGGAGAGAAGAGTATACTGAATTGGATATGGATCATGCGGCACAGAGAGATGCCAGGGACAATTTTAATGGTGCCATTTACTGAAATTATACGTGTTGAAGGTAAAACAGGTTTAGGGAAGATAAATCATAAGTTCAGTTTTTAAATTATATTTGAATTTCTTTTGGACATTGTGTCATTGGAGCTATGCAATACCCATCTGCCTTTGGGATATTTAAGTGGGGATATTGAGAAGGCTGTTGGATATATGGGTATAGTGAATTCTGGAATACTGACAAATCAAATAGAATGCCTATAAAAATAAAATAAAAGTTAACACGGTGCTATTATATCCAGAAAAGTTATCATAGAAGAGTAAAAGAAAATACTTGTTAGCAGTTCTCATTTGGTATAATTTCCATTATGGAAATACCAGGACACTCTGAATAGGTTGGGGGGATTAACAAAAATGAACCTGCTTATTTAAAGAAAAAAAAACTTAGAGTCAACATCATACATAAAAATATATAAATATAGTTCAAAAAAAGATGGTTCTTTCATTGATTTTTTGGAGATGTTCAATAGACATGAATGTTTACTCATATAATATGCATTACTTGGGCATGTATTTTTATCATGAATATAAACAAACATTAACTAAAGTACATAGGGAAACTAAATTGGTTAATTGATAATGAATTTATAAAAGTATAACATGTTAGTAAAGATTTTTATTTGGAAAATGCCTTATGGTCTTAAATTATACTCTTAAGATTTTCAATCCTGTTCAGAAAATAAAAGGGATTCAAAAGATCATAGTGGATATTTTGATATCATAGAAGACCTAGTTAAACAGAGTCCTAATTTTACAAAAGTTAGTACTTGGATTTTTATAGTGTTTTCAGAATAAATTTCTGAAGCCTATGTATTAGTCAGGTCTCTCTAGAGAAACAGATGATTAGGAGATATATATGAAAATGAGATTTTATAAACATGTCTCACACAAATGTGGGGATGCATGAATCCAGATTCCATGGGCAAGCTGTGGTCTGGCAGCTCTGATGAATGTCATCAATGAACTCTCCAGGAGAGGCTGGCTGACTGAAGGAAAACAGAAAGTTCTCTCATTTCCTTTTAAAGTCTACTGACTGTATTAAATCCAGGTGCTGGATTGTGTCATCACAGAAGATACTCCCTTACTTAATCATAGGTGTAATCACATACAGATACAATCAACTTACTGATGATTAATAAACCAACCTTCTTATTTATTAACCAGCCATGAAATGTCCATGCAGGAAGAGGCCAATGCTTACTTGACCTGACAACTGGGCACCATCACCAGGCCAAGTTGAAACATGAAACTAACCATCACAGTCCATCCCTTGTTAGCTTGGCAGCTATACATATTACCTTAAACCATACCTAATCTCAAAATAGAAAACAGTAAAAGACATTTTTTTCCTCACTAAACAATACTCAACTGTCCTGCAGACAACCAGAAATGCACTAAATCTCTCAATATAGGATGCAAGTCCTTGGGTAACATTCACATTTTTTGTTTTTGTTTTTGTATGGGCTAGGCACTGGGAATTGAACCTGGGTCTCGAGCATGGCAGGCATTGGGAATCGAACCAACATTCACTTTTATACTTGATATCTTGTAAGTTAACATGTACAATTTATGTCATATGAAAAGAAGAAAACAAGATATTTGCTTTATCTACAAAAATAAATATATTCATAAGAAAACATGGAGGAAATATTCATATAATCATAGTCCTCATTTCTGCAACTGGTCATATGGTTGTAGTTCTTATTTATCACTACCTTCTTCCACTATGCATTCCATGTTCCCTTTACCCTCATCAAGCACTTCAGCAAGCCATGGTTCTTTTTCTGGTAGGGTAACCCAAACCTTCATTCTTGAAGTTTCTGGACCTGGATGGGGTTGTTGCTGTTTTTCATTGACGTTTTTTGTTTTTGTTTTTTTTGGCATGGGAAGACACCAGGAATTGAACCTGGGTCTCTGGCATGGCAGGCTAGAATTCTGCTACTGAGCCACCATCACACCACCCTGTTTTTCATTGACTTTAATCACAGGACATGGTAATACTAAGAAACACCCTAGGGGATCTCTTGTATTCCAGGAAGACTCTTCTTTACCTCCATTGTGTAGCTGCAGTCTTATTTCCCCTTGATAGTCAGGATCAGTCACCCCAGTCAGTATAGTAATCCCCTTCCCTGCCTGTTGATTTAGAGGTATGAGAAACCCAAAGTGGCCAGGTGGCAGTCTTGACTCCCAGTTCAATGGAATCATTATTGTGTATCCTGGTAGGAGCACTTCCCCTTTTGGCACTTAGACCTGTAGACCAGCAGAGCTGAAGGTTGCAAGGACAGGAAGCAAATTTTTTTCTAATGGATCACTAGGGTTGACAGTGAATGGTGTTGCTTCCATTACCATAGTTGATTCCTAGGCTTGTGAATCCTGGCTATAGGAGAGAGAGTACCATAGAATGGGTGCTGATTCAGCACATACACAGCCTGCTGGAGAACACTGCTAAAGCCTTACAATGTATTGCCACCTAGTTGCCACTGTAATTGGGTCTTCAAATGGCCAGTCCACCATCCTTTCAACATAGCTGCCTCTGGATGATGGGGAATATGGTAAGACCAGAGAATTTCATGAGCATGTGCCCATTTCCACAATTCATTTGCTGTGAAGTGAGTTCTTTGATCAGTAGCAATGCCCTGTGGAATGGTGAACAAAGCATTCCATAAGCCCATGAATGGTAGTTTTGGCAGAAGCACTACATGCAGGAAAGGCAAACACATATCCAGAGTATGTATCAATTCCAGTTAGAAAAACACTGTGCCAGTTCCATGATGGAAGTTGTGGTAGTTAGATTCAGTTGTCAACTTGGCCAGGTGAAGGTGCCTAGTTCTGTTGCTGTGGATATGAGCCAATGGTCCGTGAACCTCATCTGTTGCTGATTTACATCTGCAGTCAGCTAGGAGGGTGCCTGCTGCAATGAATGATGTTTGACTTAATTGGTTGGTGCTTAAATGAGAGAGCACAATGTAGCACAGCCCAAGCAGCTCAGCATACCTCATCTCAGCACTCGCAGCTCAGCCCAGGCCTTTGGAGATGCAGAAAGGAATCACCCCAGGGAAAGGTGTTGGAACCCAGAGGCCTGGAGAGAAGGCCAGCAGAGACCACCCTGTGCCTTCCCATGTAAGAAAGAACTTCAGTCAAAAGTTAGTTGCCTTTCCTCTAAAGAACTAGCAAAATAAATCCCCTTTTATTAAAAACCAATCTATCTCTGGTGTGTTGCATTCCGGCAGCTAGCAAACTGGAACAGAAGTGGTACACCATCAGGTAGTAGGTTGACCACCTCAGGGAATTCTACCATATTAGGGACTGAGTGCAGGTCTCTGCTGCTGGCAGATTGGGCACTCAGCAGTGGTCTTAGCCAGGTCAGCTTGGTGAGTGCACGTCCAAGTTGCTAACCCCATCTCAAATATACCATTTCCATTTTATGATGGAATGTTGCTATGACACCCAACTTTATGGCTCCCAGCTCATGATACACAACTCAGGTCTCTTGGTAACTTGGTGACCCATGATTAATTGTTCAGTTTCTACTAAGGCCCAGTAGCGGGCTAAAAGCTTTTTCTCAAAATGAGAGTAGTTACATGCAGAAGATAGTTGCTTTACTCCTAAATCCTAAGGGCCTGAATTGTGATTCTCCTATAGGACCCTGCCAGGTTCTCCAGACAGCATCACTATTCATCACTGACACTTCTAACACCACTGGGTCTGCTGGATCATATTGCCCAAGTGGCACAGTAGCTTGCACAACAGCTGGACCTGTCACAGAGCCTCCTCATGTTCTTTTCCCCACTCAAAACTTTCAGCTTTTCTGGTCCCTGGTAAATGGGCTGGAATCGCACACTAAAATGAGGGCTATGTTGTCTACTAAATCCAAAGAGGCCAGTTAGGCATTGTGCCTCTTTTTCTGGTCATAGGAGGGGTCAGATGCCAAAGCTTATTTTTCACCTTAGAAGGGCTATCTTGACATGCCCCATACCACTGGACACCTGGAAGTTTCACTGAGGTGGAAGGCCCCTGTATTTTTGTTGGATTTATCTCCCATCTGGTACCACACAATTGACTTATCAATAAGACTAAAGTAGTTATTACATCTTGGTCACTATATTCAATCAACATGATAACATCAATGTAATGAACCAGAGTGATGTCTTGTGGTAGGGACAAATGATTTAGGTCCCTGCAGACAAGATTATGACATAGACCTGAGGGTTGATATACCCCTGAGGTAGAACACGGAAGGTATACTGCTGACATTGTCAGCTGAAAGCAAACTGTTTTCCAGTGCTCCTTACTAACGCTATTGATAAAAAAGCATTTGTCAGATCAATAGCTACATAACAGGTACTAGGGGATGTGTTGATTTGCTCAAGCAATGATACCACATCTGAAAGAGCAACTTCCATTGAATTCATCACCTGGTCAAGTTTGTGGTAAGTCACGGTTATCCTCCAAGACCCATATGTTTCTGCACAGACCAAAAAGAAAAGTTGAATGGGAATGTAGTGGGGATCACAACCCTTGCATCCTTCAAGTCCTTAAGAGTGGCACTAATCTTGGCAATTCTTCTAGAAATCTGGTATTGCTTCTAATTTAATATTTTGCTCGGTAGGGGCAGTTCTAATGGCCTCCATGTGGACTTTCCTACCATAATAGCCCTCACTCCATGAGTCAGGGGACCAATATGGGGATTCTTGTCAGTTGCTGAGTATGTCAATTCCAATGATGCATTCTGAAACTGGGGAAATAACCACAGAATGAGTCCGGGGACCCACTGGATCCACTATGAGATGGATCTTAGCTAAAACTCCATCAATCCTCTGACCTCCATAAGTCCCAACTCTGACCAGTGGACCAGAGTGATGTTTTGAGTCTCCTGGAACTAGTGTCACTTCTGAGCCAGTGTTTAGTAATCCACAAAATATCTGATCATTTCCTTTTCCCCTATGCACAGTTACTTGGTAAAAGACTGAAGGCTCCCTGGGAAGTCTGGGAGGAAGATTAATAGTGTTAATTTTTAGCAGTGTTACAGGGTCCTTCCCCAAGATTACCTGGCCTGCCACTCATTCAAGGGTCTCAGCATCTGTAAACTGTCTCAAGTCTCAGAATTGATTAAGGGGTAATGATTCTCTGTTATTGTATTTCAAATCAGACTTTTGTCCACTTGACCTAGAACTTTTCTGCTTGTATAGCTCAAACAAGAATTTAGTAGAATGCCCATCTATCTTGCTTCTAGTTACCCCATGATCTATTTAGCCAACACAATGTGTCTCTGCAAGTCAGATTATTTTGACTGCTGTTTTGAGTCTGTTTTGCATTAGAGTTGCCACAGCCACCTTGCCTTTGGTGATTAAGCACTGCCATGTGTCTTCTGCTAATTTGGGATCTGATCATTCCTATAGCCAATGACATAAATCTTTGCGAGAGGATTATTTTGAATGCTTCTTTGAGTTTGCTGTCCATTATGGAGGCCATGTCCACCTTGTTCACAGCTATTAACTGTTTAGATGTGGCTTCTGCTAACTTGGGTCTGATTATCCCCACTGTGTTTAAGGATTCTAGTTCCCACAGTAATATTTTCAGGAACAATGGAGCTAGCCTCACAACTTTATTCCTCAAAGTCCTGGTAAAAGGTACATCCTCTGGACATTCCTGGGGTGTGTGAGCAGGTCTTCCATGATAAATCCACACTAACATTCTAACCTCTCTAAGCCTTTGGGTCCCCTCTATATTATACCAGGTATTTCTACATCATTGGCCATTTTTGATCCATGTTTCAGCTAACCACACAAACTGCTAACACCCTTTAAAACACCTGGAGCTGCAACTCTGAATACAGAATCTCTACTTAGTGGGCCCACATCAATAAATTCAGCCTATTCCAACTTGATGTTACTTCCACCATTGTCTCATACCCTTAACATCCATTCCCATACATATTCCTCTGATTTCTGTCTCTATAAACTGGAAAACACATACAGTTCTTTGGGAGTATAGTATACTTCTTCATGTATCACATTTTATACCTCACCTTTCAGAGCCTGTAGGACTTTAGTTTAGTTATAGGTCTTGAAGAGAAGAAGGGTGGATGGGGTGGGTCCTGAAAATAATTAGAAATGTCTTTCAAGCCAATTACTTCAGGGCATTCCATTGTAGTTTTGCCTGGGAAATTAGGATTGGTCTCTTCAGACAGAGGAGTGAAGGCTGTTTCCCCAGGGGAGGTGGTTACAGGTTTAGAAGGCACTGTTTAAACCTGGCACTAGGTGGAAGTTGGATGGCAGACTCCTCAGTACAGACTGGAGGAAAGAGGCTTTTTCCTGGGAAGCTGAGGTCAAGTAGCTGTCTCCTCAGGGCAGGCTGGAGGTGGGGTGGCTGTTTCTTGAGAATAGACAATTATAGGTCTGTCTAGCAGAATGCAGGGTTTTCATGTCCTCACTGCCATCATTATCCACACATATATCCCCATCCCAAATTTCAGGATCCCATTTTTACAATCAGATCCCTTACTTAAACAGCACACACTCTGTGAGGTTGAAAATTTAGTTCATATTCTAAATCTGCTACTTGCACAATGAAACTGTTTGTCTGGTTTTCAGAGATCTCAAGTCTGTGACCAAAGGAAATAAAATTTCCTTTCAGGACACACATAGAAAATTTTATATCTTTCATATAGCATTTAAGTTGAAAATTTAAAGCCTTCAACTCATCCCTTTCTCTTTGTATATAACTGTATATATAACTGTATATATACTGATATAACTGTATCCAGCATATCTAAGAACAACCAGACAGCATCATTATAACTCTTAACTCCATAAAACTCTGCTAAGGTATCAAAAAATACTGTCACCCAGAGCCTTGCTTCATACAAACATACAATTAGGAAAATAAAATTGTGACATTTTGCATATCTGTATTTCCAACTCATGCTATGGACTGTGAGTGCCATCTTGATTATTGAAAATACAAAAATTAGTGCCTTTGAATCAACTCAGAATAGACAAGCAATTAAAAAACACATTTTTAGGATTCTTTTTCTCAAGAACCACCCCTAGTACCAAGCTCTATTAGTCAGGATTTTCTGGAGAAACAGAACCAACCGGTGATATCTATAAATATCAGATTTTATAAAAATGTCTCATGCAACTGTGGGGATGCATAAGTCAAAATTCCATAGGGCAGGCTGTTATCTGGCAACTCTGTTAAGGTCACTGATGAACTCTCCAGGGGAGGCTGGCTGGCTGAAGAAAAATTGAAAATTTTCTCTTCTTCCTTAAAAGTCTTCAACTGATTGTATTAAATCCAACTGATTGGACTCTCATTGCAGAAGCTACTCTCCTAGTGGATCATAGATGTAACCAGCTACAGAAACAATCAATTGACTAGTGGTTTAATAAACCAGCCTTCTTGTTTATTAATAAGCCATATAATGTTCTTGTAGTCATGGTTAGGCCAGTGCTTGCTTGACTAGACAACTGGACACCATCATCTGGTCAAGTTGACCCATGAACTTAACCATCACAGTCTATTTTCTTGAAAGTCTACAGACAATCCCCAGACTCATCTCCTCTCTTCACTTACCCACTCCTTTTTGTCTTATAATACAAAGACAATATGTTGTGAGGTAAAAGTTGTAAGACAACTGAAATAGATGAAACGTAATCTGGTAGAGCTCAGAAAAAATACAAAAGATAAAAATCATTAAAGAAATAAATATTTTACTGGAAGGAGTGCAAAAAGTAGATTACTTGGAAGACATTTTTGATAAAAGTAAACAAAATAAATGGAAATGAACCAGATTTAAAAAAAAGATGGACAAGGATATAGTGACTAGAAAAGATAGAAAAATGGGGCCTACAGTACTAATAAGTATCTTTTCATGACTAAAGAAGACCTGCCTGTACAAATGGAAAAGAAACAGTGTGTCCTCCCCAAAACCCATCTAGAAATACATAATAGTGAAATTACTGGGCTGCGAAGATAAAGTCCTTCAGTTATTCAAGCAAAAATTAAAAGTTTGTTACTCAATTAGTGAGCAAATGTTTATTGAATGCTGACTCTGTTTTAGGCACAATTCTAATTTCTGTGAAAGAATAGTGAACAAGAGAGATGAAAGTCTTTGTCCTCATGGAGTTCGATCAGAAGAAATTTCAAGTTCGCCTGAAAACTCTTCCCAACTATGACTAATCCTTCAATTATGTATAACAATGCCTAAAATGACCTTAGGAGAGAAAACACACCCTAAGTGGTCTATACCCAGTCAAACAGTTCTTCAACAAAAGGGAAACAAATTATTTTGAACATATAAGAATTAACAAAATAATATTTCCATAGAACTTTATTGGATAATCTACTAAAGGATACATTTCACTCAAACAAGAATTGAGTACAGAAACTAATGTCAAAGGGTTGACATCTGAACATTGGAACCAAGTAACTGATGATTAAGAATAACACAAATACAGTGATATCTGTGGAAAAGAGAATATAAATAAAGAAATAATATCATCAATAATGAAATACTATAACTGACAAAGTCTAGGAAACCTGACAAAACTGACAAAATCTAGGAAATCAAAAACCTGGAAAAATAGATAATTTTTAAAACATAAATGACCAGGTCTATGTCCAGAGTATTTAAAAAGTTTATACTTGGACCATTTCTAATTAAATAAATTTAAAGAATTGTAAAGATCTACCTGATAAAATAGCACCAGGCCCAATTTATTTCATGGAAAATTCTACAAAACCTTTAAGAAACAGATAATTTCAATGTTCTTTAACATGTTCCACAACATAGAAAATATGGAATACTTTCATGTTATATTGAAACCATTGTAACACTGAAACCCAAAGCTGAAAGAGCCCAATAAAAGGAGATTATAGCTCAGTCTTACTTAATGGTTTATTGATGCAAAAGCCTAAATTATTTTTAATTCCATCACCAATAGGGGTTCAAATAAATAAATCAAGCATGATTCTATATTAAAGTAGCTTTACTCAATACATGGTTTGGGTCTTTGGGTCTCTCCACCTACCTTTAGTCTGCTTTCCTTCTATTTGAAGAATTTGGCAAGCAAAAAGCACATTTCTAAGACTCCCTTCATAGTTAACATTCTGGAATGAATTTGATTATATCAAAATGGAAGGGAAAAGAAAAGAAAGTCAATGCTGTCTGTCTGAGGCAGTGTGGATAGAAAAGGGGCACTTGCAAGAGTGGATGTTGGTAGGAGCTGGACTCCACATTCCATCAACTTCATGGGTGTGGCAGCAGTAGTACCCTAACTTGGATCACAGAGGTGGTTGTGTGATCTTGAAGCCAAGAAAAACAAATGTTGTCTAACTGATTCTCTATTTTACCCAGGTATGTCTGCTTATACCTTTCCTCCATTTCTCCTGTTACTATGGTCTCATTTCCAACCTGAGGCCAACTCTACCATCTTACCTCCATATGTCTCCCTCATTCCTGTGAGTTATCCCTCCTCTGTCTGTATGTACCATGCTTCTGACTCTACCAACTCTTTCCTGCCAACATTTAAACACATTTAAGCATCTCTTAGCTTTAACAAAGACCCAGCTGTCAGCTTCCTAAAAGACGTCTAGAAAAACCTGTTGATCAAGTCATGCTACAATTGTTAAACTTATTGCAGTAATTGAATACTACCTTGATAGAATTTGACAGAATCTCAATAGGGCATCAAAAGAAGAGTTATGACAGATATTTATAGGGTTTGAGGGCCCAGGCTGAGTGATTTTGCAGTGGATTTTCAAGGTAGAAAACTGGACGGAATTGGGCAGAGTTACAAGATTGGTGAGTGCAGCAAGATAAGATTTAAAGCAAGTCCTGAGCAAACTTAATCTTAATGAGTGAGCCAATTTAATTGGTTCAGTCATATCTCTAAGAGCACATGGCTAAGTTATTATTGCATGTTCTTACTATTGTTTTACATAGGTACAGCCTGGTCCCGGTATTGTTTATCACAGGGCTAGACATTCTATTTGTTTTACTTTTAAAATAAAGTAACAAGGAAACAAAACCGTTGAAATTTTTCCTTTTATTTTTCATTCTCTTTCTGTTCCTCTTTGTAATTAAAGTTTTAAAAAGTGCTATCAATTTTGTTCTATTCCCCCCAGAAACTACAATCTATCATCTGCTTCTATTTTGGTAAGGTCACCAATGACATTTAACCAGTGTACAATTTTCAGTCAAGGTTTTTATTTGATCTCTCACCTTTTAGGCACTGCTAAACCCATCCCCTGTTTTAAAACTCACTTCTCTTGGTTGCCAGGGTGTGGTCTTTTCCCCCTGCCTCTCTGCTTCTTGTGAGTTTCCTTTACTAACTTCTCATCTGTAGCAATTAGGTTCAGGTGTCATCTTGGCAGAGCGATGGTGCCCTGTTGTTCTGTTCCTATAGACTTAAATCATCAGCATCTGAAATTCACCTATGGCTGATTATATCCTTGGTTAGTTAAAGGGACTGCCCTCCATAATAAGTGAATTTTAATTTAATTAGCTGGAGGCTTAAAAGAAAGAGTTCAGAAGAGAGCCAAGCATAGCACAACTCAGCACAGAGCGGACGCAAACTCAGACGTTTGGAGATGCAGAACAGATTAACCCCGGGGAAAGCCATTTGAACCCAGAAGCTGGGAGGGAAGACCAGCAGGCATCATCCAAATGCCTTTCCATGTGATAGAGAAAGCCAGAGGAAAGGCAGCTGTCTTTCTTCTGAAGAATTGTAAATTTGTAACTAAATAAATCCCCTCCATAAAAGCCAGTCCATTTCTGGTGTATTGCATTCTGGCAGCATTAGTAAATTAAAACAATGTCCCTTGCCCATAGATTACCTGCAAGTGTTCCACAGAGCTCTGCCTAGTAAGTGAGAAACTATCTGTTAAAATATTTTATTTAAGAAAATTAATTGATAAGTTTTCCCTTTCTCCCAAATCATCACTCAACACATTTTATTTCTTAAACCCTGCTTATCACAAGTTAAAATAAACAGATAATGTTTATTTTTAATAATTTTAAAATGTATAACATATTTACAAAATTTTGTTTTAATAATATAATTAGCATAAATTTTAATGCTTAAGCAGAACTATTAAACCATTTTCTAAAGTCATTTTTATTCTATTAACACCTAACATGTATTTTAGAGTTTATTTGGAAGGGTAAGAGGGAGAGATATGAGAATAGTATACATACAGAATTTTGCCTTTCTGAAAGTATCTTTCTTTTATTTTTACATAGAAAAAGCATTTGATTAGTAATAGAATTTTTAATTCAGAGTTTTTACTATATTTTAGAGACCCATTAAATTCTGATATTTAATGCTCTAAATGATATAAATTTAACTTTTTTCCTTTCTAAAAACTATTATTTTGTTCACCAGTAATCCCTTGGTATCTACCTCTGAATATTAGTATCTTTAATCCTTGAAATTCACATATTTCACCAGAATATGGCTTGACTGTTCTTTATTTCTTTCCTTCCTGCTCTCCTTCCCTTTAACCCCCTTTTCCCCTCCCGCACCCTTTCTCACTTGGCTCTTTCTCTCTTCCAATTTTGAAGGGACATTTTCAACCATTGGAATTGGCCTTTCTTCCACTAAGGTAGATTGTTGAGTTTAAGGTCCAAAAATAATTTTTCAGTAAAATGATACCCTGATTTGGAAGACTAAATAAAGGCATCATTCATGCCAAATTAATTTATTTTCATCTTACCTCAAACAATATTCCAGCAGCGTTTGGTTGTTTGTTTTGTTTTTTCAAAAACTTACAAACTTATTCTCAACTTTTTTCTTTGGGTTGTCTGTTTCTATTCCTTTTTTCTAACAACTTCTCTTTCTGTCTTTCATTCTTATCATTGCATAGGTTGTAGGAGCACTTTATATCATTGATCTCCATGGTATTAGTCATCTGTGGTCAATTTTATCTTCTTTCTCTGTATGCCACTTTCGACAATTTTATGGTGTCTTTCACAATACAGAAGTTTAAATTTTTTCATAGACATGTCTGTCCTTGTTTTTGATTTTTGTTTCTTACTAGGTGTTCTAGTTTGCTAGCTGCCAGAATGCAATATACCAGAAATGGAATGGCTTTTAAAAGGGGAATTTCATAAATTGCTAGTTTCCAGTTCTAAGGCCGAGAAAATATCCCAATTAAAGCAAGTCTATAAAAATGTACAATTTGAGCCATGCAGGAAAAGATACCTTGGTTTAAGAAGGCCAATAATGTTCAGGGGTTATCTGTCAGTTGTAAGGGCACAAGGCAATGTCTGTTAGCTTTCTCTTCTGGCTTCATTTTTCATGAAACTCTCTGCGAATTATTTACCTTCTTCATCTCCAAAGGTCACTGACTGGTGGACTCTTCTTTGTGGTTCTGCAGCATTCTGTCATCCTTTTTTGCTCTCTCCAAATTCCAGCTTTCTCCAAAATGTTTCCTCTTTTATAGGAGTCCAGTAAACTAATCAAGACCCATGTAGAATGGGTGGAGATACGTCTCCATGTAATCAAGTTTAATATCCACAATTCATTGAGTCACATCTCTGTGGAGAACACCTAAGCAAGTTTCCAACCTATTGTACTGTACAGGGATTAGAAGAAACTGTTGCTCCCACATGGTTGCTCAGGATTAAAACATGGCTTTTCTAGGGTACATAAACCTTTCAAACCAGCACGCTTGGAAAGCAATTATCCTTGACATATCAGGGTTCATAGTTTCTCCCAGTAGTAATAAATTAATTAATTTAATTTGACAATTACTCCATCTGTATATTTTGTATATATGTGTATATAGTTTGAAGTAAATCTCTACCTGATTTTTGTCCCTGATACCATCTAATGCATTGTCTAGCTTTTCCTCATTGATTTAAACATTATCCTTGTGATAAGCAAAATTTCTCTCTTTCTCATTCTCTTCTCTTTCTTTATATTTAGGACCCCTTATATTATTTTACTGACCTGTTTTTCTATAGATGTATTTGTTTATTCCTGTGTTAGTTCTACAATGTTTTTATCATTTGACTTAAGAGTTTTATTTTATATTTTCCAGACCACTAATCCTCAGTCTTCTGGCATTCCATATTATTAGGGAACATTTGAAATGTTTGGGATATTTTAGGATGTTACAATGACTGAAGGTCAATCACTAGTATTTATTAAGTAAAGTCCTAGGTGGAATAAGACAGAGTTTATCTTAACCGAAGTATCAATAGTATTTCTATTTGAGAAAGTGTTCAAATTAAGCAAAAATAAAATCACACAAAAACTTAGAATCAGTTTGTCAAGTACAGTTGAAAATATTTTTTTCGTAGATTTGATTTGGAATTCTTGTGAATTTATTAATTTATTTGAAGGAGAATTAAGATTGTTATGATACTGTAGCAACCATCCAGAAAAACAATACTCTTCATGTAATTTATATTTTCAGGAAATTCTTATTTTTTTCCTTCACTTAGATGTTACACATCCTTGCCAAATTAATCCATGGGAATTTTATAGATTTTTCTACTACTCTGAATCAAATCTGGCTTTTATCGTCCATTATATTTTCTATTGTGTATTTCCATTATATGTTTCTAATAGTTATACTTTCAGTTTTAGCAAGAAAATTTCCTTTGTTGATACGATACTAAATAACTTTTAGAACTCTTTTATTAGCCTGATCTTTTGTTTGTTTCGTTAATTCTCTTGGCTTTTTGAGATAGACAACCATGTCTTTTTCAAGAGCAAATTTTTTCTACCATTTCAATATTCTATGTATTTGTAATTTTGTATAATTTTGCATTGTATTATATAATTATAGTGTCTATTGTATAATTATATTAGCTAATATCTCAAGCAGCAAAAATAGCTGAGTAGTTTTCTTGTTTCCCACTTTAATGGGAGTGCTGCTAATGCTGGTTCTACTCCTGCCATATACCCCTAAACAAAATTTCCTTTCTATTCCCAGCATATTTCCAATTTAAAAGGAAATTTCAATGTTCGGACAATTACATCAGCTCTGAAGAAGAAATCCCTTTCAATTATTATGATTAGAATAAGCTTAGAAGTGGGAGGACCTAATTGATCAAGTTGTTCCCAAGAAATTTTAAAAATTAATTATAGTAACAATGGTCCATATGTTCCATTCTCTTTGTATTATGTATTTTTATTTTATTACTTCAAACTTGAAGTGACTCTACATTGCTCTCACCTCAATACTTCTCCTAATATTAATAGTTAACTGACACTTATAAAATGCGTACTATGTGCTGGACACTACTCTAAGTGCTTTACATGTATTAACTCGTTCATCCCCCACAACATCTTCATGAGGTAGATATTATCTACTTTGAAGAAATAAGAAACTGTCATAGGAAGAAAAGAGACTTTCTCAAGGTCCTACAGAGGAAAACTGGCCACAATGGAATACTCTTAATGAAGAGATCATGTAATGAAATGCCTCTTAATACCTTCCCCCACTTAAATCTCAAATAACGAATACATCTCATATCCCTTGTTGTCACCCTAGAAATGACCTTTTGCTTCTCTTCTCTATGTTTTGTATTCTTTTTCAAACTTGCCAGTGATCTGTGTTTGAATTTACATCTTTTGGATCCACCATCCATCATTTTCTGCTCTGTAAGTACCCAATGGCAAAACTGTGCATCCGTGGTACTTATGGGGTATTCAAGACAAGAACATCTCTTTAGCGTGATCTTGGCTTTGCTTCTTTCTACAAAGTTCCTGTTGTTCTCTGCCCATTTTCCTAGCAGTTTCTCTATCCTGCCAGCTAAATCCTCTGAGCCATCAAACATTGTTTCAACAAATGTATTTTCTACTTTTATTAGCTAGAGGTGTTTTTGCTTCTTACAACCAAGATCCCTAACTAATCCCTAACCAGGAAATGGGGTGCAACATATACCTGTAAAGGAATGGAGGGACTGTCAATTGTTTATTTGGCAAAGCCTTGTCAGAAGCTAATCAAAATCTAGTTTAAATGCCAAGATAGAAATTTAGCAGCAGTGAAAAAGCTAATGAAATCATTGCCTGTGGTCACCTGGCACCAAGTGTTCATGGTAAGCATGACTTTTGGGAATCTAGTTGCCCCAATCACCAAATAGTAGGATGTGCTTGAGGAATTTATGGACTTAAAGAAGGGACAGCTGCTTCAAACATCAATGGGTAGCTTAAAGAAAGAGAATGACAAGTTGAAATCCTTGAATTTTCAGCTCAGCACAGACTGAAATCCAGGGAGATTCTAAGATCAGGATAAAAGATTCATTTATCTTTTGCTAGCACAGGAACTGAGCTACACAAAAAACAAAATATGATCTTATAAATAGTAAAATTAGACTATTAGATGATTTCAAAAGTTTTCTTCCCCTCAAGTAAAAATCAGAGAATGTATAGGGAAAGAATATGTAGGTGTCCTGAACATTAACTCTGACTGATAGTCCACTGACATTGAAAAATATACTAAGAAATGTCCTTATATCTGTCTTTAAAGGCACCTGTAGCCACTTACTAGGGTACGGATTCTCTGGGGAAGAGGAAATGCACAATTCCTTGGGAATGCTTAGACACTGGTTTTGAGCATATATTAATCCATTTTGCCCTTTGGGGGAATTTTCTGGTTTTCTTTATGTCCTATAGGGCCACTTGAGTGCTGATGGAACAAAATAATGCTACAGAAAGTCCTTTTCTCTCTGACGCTATGTATATCACATGGAGTTTGATAGTTTTTCCACCTTGCTTTATCAAAGGCTCTACCAGAATTTATAGTGAGTCTTTATTCACTTAGATAGTAAGGGCATAGGTGGACATCTTCAAATGGGCTTAGAACATAAAGAATATTCATGTTCCATGTTAACCAAAGGACCCTTCCAGCAGAGAAGTCTCATAAATAATTATGTGAACAAGAGAACTTGATATTTTTTCCAGTCATCTCACTTCCTCTGCAATTCAGAACTTGCTTACTGAGCAAAACAGCCAGGATGAAAAAGACAGAGTCTATCATAAGTGCAACAACACAGTGTGCCAAGATATTTTCCCAAAAGTACTAAATTTAAATCCCCAATATTGCTCCATAAATTTGGGTATGCGTTAGTAGGTTTTTATTGTTTTCTTTTCATGGAAAGGTGTTATAATTTAGGTTAGATACTTATTCTGGATTTGATTTCCCCATCCATGATATCTTAAGTCAGCTTTCTTGTGAACATCATGCTCAAGTGAAAGCCTTATTCAACGTCATAATATCCCTCATAATTTCTTCCAAATAGGTAACTCAACTTCCCCTGAAAGAAGGACAATAATGGGATAACCCTCAGGTTGCATTAGTCTTATCATATAACTCATCACTTTTAAACAGTTGGTTTTATATAGCTATGGAACCACTTTTGAAGAATCAATTATGGTACCAGATCACAAATTGATATCTGTGATTTGAAAAACTGACCAATATGTGATGCTATTTCTTTCACAGCGCCATGGGCCAAAAAAACTAAGGAACAGAATTGGAAATAGCCCCTCTCTGAATTAAAATTAGTCAGCTATTCATCATTTTATTATCCCACCCCTAAAATTATAGGAACTACTGGTCTAGAAATTTGTAGCGCCTAAGGGAAAAATAGTCCACCAGGGACTTGAGCGATTGTTACATGGAAGTGAACATTGCCATTTGACCAATCCAGAGTCTCGGTCACTGACTCAATAGGGAAAAAAGTGCATTACTGCATTGAATGGGATAATAGTTCCTGAAAATCAAGAGAAAAGAGAGTTGGTGATGCATAATAGATTAAGAATGATGGGTACTTAGCTTGTCTCCCTGGGAATTTTCGTATGACTATGTCTAGACTGTATACGCATAAAAATGGCAAGACCTTAGAATCCCTAATAATGAAGGGCACATCACCCTATTGAGTAAATAATTCCAAAAGGACTCTAGTGAAGGAAATATGAAATGGGCAGATAGAAATCATGTATATCACAAGATAGAAATCATGTCTATCAGATAAAGCTTTGCGGCCATTGGAAAAATACGGATCCAATATTTTTATCTTATCTTGCTTGTTTTATGTATCTCTTGATAGCTATCACCTATTTCTCCTTTGTTTTCCTTTTAGGCACTTCTGTGACAGAAAAAGATGATGGCTGAGCTCATAATTTCAGATGTAGTTTCTCGACTATTGAGAATTGCTCCAGGAGAACTAGGGTCAGAATGGAAATTATCAAGGGTTCCAGCCTTGGAGGTGGATGCGGTGGCTGAAGAGTTTTAGAGGCGCTTCATTTTGGGATGGTGGTGAAAATGGATTTTTGCTGTGAATGGAAGTTGCATTGTGTTAACATGGTTTTGCTCTTGTTTTTTTTTCCCCTTTTTGTCAGAATGAGAGGAAGATTGTATGTGAACACTGGGTTGCCAAAGGGGCATTTTCTAGTAGGCATATTTTGTGTCCAATATACAAATGCTTTCCTAATTTGGAATAAAGTCCCCATCTTGTGAATCTCGGAGGGACCCAAATCATCAGACAGTTTTAAGTACTCTTCTTTCTTTCCTTGGCACCTAGGACAGGGAAACTGACCTAGGTTTCAACAACTAGATGTCCAATTTGGAATGTTGTATTTTGAGGATGTATTATAAACAAGAGTGGCCTGTTAAACATTGATTGTTATGGCATCACAGCAGTGTCCAGTTACAGCAGATCTAACTCAGTGGTATGTGTGCTCTCACAAGGAAATTTCTGCGGTGGAACTTAACTGTGCTTCCTCTGATGCTTGACTGGATTGTTGTTTTAAAATCTGGTTCTTCAGCCTCAAGTTGTTTTTAGTATTACTCATTAGCCTCCTATCTGCTTATTTCCTTTTAGGATTCAATTTTGACCTCAGCATTGCCTCCAATGTAAAGTTCTCCTTGACTCTATGTAGCTAATTAATATGCCATTCCAAAATTTTCACATGATTACCTTCTTTGTGGTATGTCTCACATTATATTATAATAGATAGTAACTGCTCTGCTAGAAACAGAACTAAAACTTTCCCATGGTTAAAACAATTTAACCTCACCCAAAACTAGGTGTAAAGTAGAAACTCTACAACTGTGTTTCCAATCAATGGGTGCAGTTCATCTTCTGGCTATCATCCTATGTCAGTTATTATCTTATTGCCTCTTAGCTTCAACATTTTCTTCTAAACTTTCCTCTGTGATTCCTAAGCTGGAGCTATGCAGACCATATGTCCACCCTGCCAGCTGCCTCCCTGTCAGACTCTGCCAATATGAAGCACTAGAGGGAGCTGCAAGAATAGAGGAGGAAATGGGACTTGCTCCATCTTGTTTGCTTGCTATTGACTTCCTGTTTTCTTCCTGTCCCTACCAGCATCACCCCAGCCCCCTCATCTCTTTATCCGGGTGGCAGCAATTAGTTTCAGTGTGTGTTGAATTGAGTTTGCAGGCTTTCAATATTTGCAGAAAAATTTCCCACAGAAGCACTAGCACCTGCTGCTGCAGCTCAGAATTCCTCTTTAAAAGTCTGGGTTTATGTCCCGTGAGCCTTCTCCTCTAAACTAAGAGGCACTAACATGGGTCAAACAGTACCTTGTCCCTGAGGTCTGAGTTTCAGCTCTGCAGGTCCACTCCTTCATGCTTGTATACCCTCCCCACTGACTCCAGTCCGAGATTAGGAGCTGCATTCTGCAGTTACGGTTTCTGTAATTTAATTATTCTTTACGTGTTTTTTAATTCCTCATTACCTAGTTAACAATTCTTAATACAAAACTATCTCTGTTAAAAAATAATCAATGTGATTTCTATCTCCTGACTGGACCCTGATTGATCAGGGTTATTCCTGCGAGAGTCCCATGTGCAAATATGTACTCTAGGTACATTGAAAAAATGTTCTGGCCTATTTAGTCCATAACTAGCTCAGAAAAATGCATTCTTCTCTTTGTTTCTTCAAATGATATAGTGACTGAGAGTCCTACAAAAATCCTGTTGCTTAAACCAATTTGAATTGTATTTTCAAGTATTCACAATCAAAAGATATAATGAAAATGTTCTTGTTTTACCTCTTTATTTTTATATTGTTTGAATAATTTACAAGAAGAATCATGTATCAGTCAGGGTCTTTCAGAAAAGAGATTACGCCCTCAAATTGGAAAATTTGAAGTGAATTTAATAAAAAGGACTATTTACACGCTAGGATAGGGTATAGGGAAACCAAAATAAAAAATGCAGTATCCTAAGATGAATTACAGTGAAAGAACTTGTTACCAACCTTAGATATGAAAGGACTAAAACACACAGAGAGAACTGAGTGGCAAGGATCACCTGTCAAGAGCTGTGACCTTTGGCTGAGGTACACAGTCAACCTGCAGAGAAGGAGCTTGGGGAATTCATTTCTCTACCTGCATCTGATCTCCTGCCAGGGATCCCTATTAGTCGAGCTCAACTAGAGACCCAAGGGCAAAGGAAATGCTTAATACAGTTCATAGAGGTCAATCTCCTCGTAGACTTAACAGGGTGGAAAAGGGTGAACAGAAGATCCAGAGGGGTGAGTGGAGGATATCTTGCACAAATGGATTAATTACATGTGTAATTGAAGTGTTTTTAATAACAGCAACACTTTGAGGAGGAAATCCTTTTGAAGAAATGAAGAAAATATACTGAGGGTAGGGGAGGGCGTGGGATGGGAAGAGGAAAGGAAAACAGTCACAAAGCATTTCTGGAAGCCCAGAAGTTAAATATCAAAGAGAAACATTCTGCCATTGGAAAACATGAAAGGAATTGGAAATATAAGCGTTCTAAGTAACATTTTACTTTTAACAATAAATATAGATTTTTAACTAACTTTCATCTTGATACTGGAAAGCATTTTAGTGCTAAGTAGCATAAAGAAACATTGAAACAGTTTGACAAATACCTCCACACATATATAGCATGTGTATATATGTACGCTTTTAACATTTCAAAATATAATATGTGATAAGTTGCAGAGCATTTATAATTAAGCTGTTTTCACATCCCTCTAAATGAATATTTTTTCCCGGAAAGCTGACTGCATAATGCTCTGCATGATTTATTTATAGACTACTAATGAAGACATATCTAATCATCATAATTAATTGGTATTTTTGTGCTTTGGGGCCTAATCACAGAATCTTTCATATACTGGCTCAAAGTAAACCTGGCTAAGGGGCAAAAATTTAGGACAAGCTTTGCTTGTTGTTTCTAATATACAGCTTCACTGTATTGATTTATTTATTCAATAATTTTGGCTGTCATTGTACAATGCTAGGACAAGTAGTCCATATAGTCAATCCAATCTTTTAAGTATTTTCTTTAATAAATAAAAAAACAGACACCAGAGGAATTATATTTTGCATAGTAAATTAAAACTTCAGTTGTTTACATCATTTATGATGTTGCGTTATTGTCAGTCATACTGTTCGTAAGGATTTTGAATATCTCATAGTCAAAGTGGAGTTTTTGGGAGCTTTTTGACTGTAAGATGAAAGCATCTTCTTCTTCAAGTTGTTAATTTTCCTCTATCTTTTACTTATATGAAAAGTAACTCAAACTCAATGTTTGAGACAAATCAGCATTTTATTTGTTTTGCATATTTTATTATAGTGGTTGAAAGCAGCCCCTTTTGTGTTTGAATACTGCAATAGAGATTAAAGAGTAAAGAAATTTCCTTTATTATGTTTAAAGGCCAGGTTTAAAATATGGTTTATATTTGCAGCAAGAACTAGAAGAAGGCAGACTTATCCTGTGTAGAGGGCTGGAGGGACAGACAAGAACCCTGAGGGGCAGAGCAGTTCTTTTTCCAGGAAAAGGAGGACAAATTGGAGCTAAGTATGCCCAGTTATTCTTTCCAAATTTACAAATTCCTTAAACCATTCCACCTCTCCAAGGGTGAAAGAACAAAGATTTAGAAAGAGGACCAGAGTTACACTAAATGGCTTTTTTGTCATAAGGAGGGACACTATTAGGGAGAGTTGGGGCTAAAAGATTTGGTTATGTTAAAAAGAAGCAAAGAAAAAAAATATAGTATCTTGTATTTGTCAATGACTTAATTCAGTCTAAGTGATCTTTGGAATTTTTTAGGATTAAACTATTCTATCTGCTATGTCTGGTCCATAATCAAATAATCAATGATATGGGGATCTGTTTGCAATAGAGGGAATAGGCCCTGGGGTATAAGATTCGCTCCTATGCTGCTCATTCCAAATAAATTTCATGATAAAAGGGAACTGACCATATTATGGATCTAATGGAGCAAGTGTAGTGACCAGGGGATGAGCAGATGGCCAGAACAGTTTTCCACAGGGAATTAGTTTCTTGAAGAGTAGCCAAGAATTGACTTTAGTAGACTGGCTGATTGAGTGTGGGCATGGCAGAAAGTATCCAGAGGCAAGCCAATGATTTCAACAGGATCAGTATATTGTATTTTTTCAGGATATCCTGACACAAAACATCTTTCAAGGTGTTCAGAATTTTCCTTTACCCACGTTGCAATGGTAGTGAGTAATCTTAAATATCTAGGAGCTGGTTAAAAATTGAGTGTGCCAACCCAATCCCTCTTCAAAGAAGAAATTGCCACTGGCTATGGGATGGGTAGTCAGCAGACATCTCCGGTGGTCAGCTCGTTCATTGAGTGACCCAGAACCAGAGGGCCTCTTTGCCCTTCCTATGGCAGTCAGTGTCCTGTGGTTAAGTGAGGCAGGGATAAAAATGCTGAGCTACTTTGGCCCATGATAGGGCAACTCCAAAGGGCAACATTGCCCCAGACTTTGTCAGTTCTGCAGTATAAATTAACTTGTGCCTCTTCCCAGTTTGGCTTTCTCCCTCTTCTTTTAGAAGGTGTTGATCCTTAATAAACATTGTGAACGCTGAACTCCATCTCATTGTTCACTTCAGGGAATCAAATCTGTGATAGTTGTCCATTATTTTATGTATTTGAGCATGGTCTTTTCATAATGAGACAAGAATTCAAATAGATTTAAGGCCAATGGTGGAAAATAATAATGATGGTAAGATTTTAGAATAAAACATTATATATTTAGCATTTATTTAGGAAATATAAATTTAGTACATTCTTATTCTTTTTAGCTATAAACACCTTGTTTGATCTTCTGCAGAGAATGATGCGTCTTCTGAACATTAACTTCTACTGATTTTTGGAAGATTGGAAAAAGTTTCACAATTAAATTAGTAAACATTTTCATAGTCTTCTATAACCAACTTTTTCATGTTTGATTATTCTGTATCTGCACATTTCATTTAAACCAAACATCTTTTGTCTTAATGTAATTTGCCTCTTTCTACAAAAATTATAATGATTAAATTTACAGAATGAAGACCTCCTGAGAAACCATCAGGATGACAAGATAGAGGAAAAATCCATCAATAAGAGGCTATCAAGCAAAATAAGAGATGGATTAATATAATTGGCTTGAATTACTCAAATACAGTCATTTGAAAATTCAAGTATTGGGAAAACTTGGATTAAAAATTTCTAAGCTATAGTATTAGTGAGGATGTGAATAATTCACCTATTCACAAAGAGACATTTTAAGAATCACAGAAAAATGAGTTTTCTGGATTGTGGAGAAGCATTCATATTCTTGTCTGGTGTTGTCATGAGTTCTAAACTAAAGGCAAACAGAACTGCGGCTGAGTTCCAATTATGGGACTGCATACAGCATGATTTGGAATCAATCTACCTACCTCAGAAGTAAAATGGGGCTACCAAAGGATCTTTTCAAGGGCTTCTGTTATATTTCTAAATTAGACTCTAAAATTGCATATCAAAACAAAAAGGAAAATTAAAGGTAAGATATTAGGATGACTTAATTTTTAGAGATTGACACAATTGTCCAGTATGAAGTTTAAAGCAATTATGAGAAATGACTTAAACCGTGTAGAAAAAGAAGAGACAGTATATCCTATATTTGAAGTTTTCTACTACTGACTACAGCATTAACCTTTCCACACTTCTTCCTGGATATGGTTCTTCCTCAGGAGATTAGATTTCCTCTCTTTAAGGTAGGACCTGTGAAATTTTAAACTGTGAAAATTCAACTATTCTAACCATTTTAAGAAAGTTGACTAGTTTTGCAAGTATTGTGATCAAAACTGGTGTGTAATTTGGTAAAAGAACAAAAGAAGAAGAAAACACCGTGAAGTTGGGAGGAGGGGCTTGGCATATTAAGAGACCCTGTGATGGTATTAGAACAGTGAATAAATGATCTCTTCTCAGGAGTGATGAAGAGAACTATTGGCTTAAATTTGTGAATGAGTGAGGAAAAGGAACACAAATAAACAACAGTAACTTATTTTACCAGTGTGAGAAAATAAAGTTTTCCTAGAATCTATCTATTTACTATTATGGATTGATAGGTATCCTTTAGGGATTGTGTCTAATCAGCATTAGATGTTGAAAATGAGTGTATCGTAGCACGTTCTTGATTAGCATTACAAAGCAGATATTAAATATAAGCACATTTTTTCTCCCTTTTTTCCCCACCTTCCTCTACTTTCATAATTTGTCACCCATCTTTAAATACCATGCAGAAGACACAAAAGCTCTTTAGAGCTGGAATAATAAACTGTGCATAGGAGACAGACAATGTTTCAACTTTATATTACCCCATAGAATGCTTGTGGATTTAGCTAGCACAGGGACAAAAAGAACTGTTCTGTTTTATACTATGCCTATTTATCCCAACTTTAAAAGTATAAATGATCCCCCAAAGTCGTTTGATAGATAATGATTGAGGTTGCAAAAGTTATTGAGACTAATCGTATTTACCTTGTTTGGTTAAGCTAATTGAAAATCAAGGTGGAATCTCTCTCTAGATAGGTCCTAAATTTTGTTCCATTTATAAAATCATAAAACATTTATGTCATCCTCAATTCTCAAAAGATAATTGTGTTGTTTTGAGACTGTCAGAATAGATTTCCCATATGTGTATTAAATAAACAGGTAATCTGCAATGGTGACTTAAATATTTCCTGTTTAGCCATATAATAATTGGTAGTTTTCTGACTTCTCTTTAGAAATAGTAGGAATTGCATTTTATGACATGTTTGCCTACATTGAAGGATTTGTTGTGAAAGCACACTAAATTCAGATTTATGCACTATGAAAGGTCTGGAGACCTTAAGTTCAACATTAGGGCTACTTTTAGCACAAACCTTGATAAAAATTTATTTTCTAAGATAAAAGGAAAAATTTTTATATGTTTGTTGTGTAAATCCTAAAGTTTGGTGGTGAATTGTCTTCTTTTGTCCCCCAGATTTCCATTTAATGAGGTTAAATTCAATCTGGTGGATAAACTGGTTTGACCTATTTTCTTAGTTAATTTATCAGTGTGAAAATTCTCAATTAGTTTGCTTCCCTTCACACCTATTTAGCTGCCTGTTTATCTCAATAACATGTTAGCCTGGTTTAGGTTAGCATAGTATCAGTTGAAGAAGCTTGTCTAAATATATTTGCACTTTGATGAAGCACTTATTCAATAGAAGGAGCCATGACAGTATTTATTATACTTGCTATGTGTTAGTCAATAAAATTTGTTACTCATTAAAACGTAACTGAGCACATTCTTAGATGGGGTGCAATCTGCAACGGGAAAGTGGGAAGATTTTCCTCCTGGTGGGAAAGTTACATCTACATATAGCAATACCCAAGTCGTAAGAATGCTGGGAAGCAGGCAGCTGGATGAAATCCTGAATCACGTCTCACACAGCTGCTGCTTCACTCTCTGCAAGAGCATGGCTATGCTGATTAAGCTGTGACTATTTGGAGAGTGATTTTTTTTTTCTTTCTTTTCTGGCCGTCTGCAAATCATGGCAGAACAGGAATGGATGGCTTTCTTTCTTCACACCAGATCTCCAAATGTAATAATACTTTTCTGCATATATTTTTTGATCTGGCCAAACCTTATTCCATTTCTTGATCAGATTCTGCATTTTCTCATATTTTTATGTTGTTTCTTCAGCTTAAAAATGATCTTCTTCCAGTCTTCACTTACCAAGAGGCATCACTGACAACAATCTTACTGAAAATTTTGCTTGTCTCTCCAATTCAAATCATTCTCATATACATATGAATCCTTAAGAGTGCTTTGCTTATGCCACTGTATGAAAATTTTGACAAATTATCTTGCATTATTTGTAGTAATTTTAAAGATATGTTCACGAATTCTTTGTTACTCTTTCCCACCAAAGGTACATCTTAATTCCGTTCCCTCTGAGTGTGAGCCAGCTTTCACTGCAGAAGCGATAGAATGTCACTTGTAAGGTTAGGTTATAAAGATCTGTGTTTTCCATACTGAATATGCTCTCTTGCTCTATCTCTCTCTCTCTGGAATCACTCAGTCTGGGGAAAATCACCTGCCATGTCATGAGGACATTCAGGAAACATATGGAGTTGTGAGCTTGGAAACAGATCTTTACTTGAACTTTGTGATGACAAAGGCTTGGCCAATAGCCTGACTCCAACTTTGTGAGGGATCTTGAGCAGAACCACTCTAATGCAAAGCTCCCAGGTTCCTGACCCTCTGAAACTGAGATATGTGTTGTTGAGAGCAGCTAAGTTTGGGGCAATTATCTTTGCAGCAATAAGTAACTAATAAATGTGTGTACCCTTACTTTCTTTTTTATAAGATTTGCCTTTTGAAAGGCAAGGATATCACTACTGATGTTTCATTATAGTCAAGATAATATGTGCCTGCAACAATAAAAAAATAAAATCTCAAAAGCTTGATCCAATAAATGTTTCTTTTTTAGTAATACCAAGTCAAATATAGCTTGGAATGATCTCCTAGGTATCTTTCCTCCAAAGGTGATGCAGATATCCAGACCTCTGCTACCTTTTGGCTCCATTGCCACTAGGGTCACCTCAGAGTATTCTCTTTCTTTCCTTACACCCAGCTATCTGAGGAACAAAAAGACAGCTAAAAAGAGGATGCACTTTGGCTCTTTAATGCATTGGATCTGAAAAGAGTCATTTCATTTTCACTCACATTTCATTCCATTTGGAACCCAATCATGTGAACACACCTTATCTTAGAGGAGGCCAGAAAATGTTTTTTTTGTGTGTGTTCCTAGGAGGGAGAAAAGAATCAGATAATGACAAATATTAGCAGTGCCTGTCATGTTTCTAACCTTTATAAAATTTAATAAAACACTCTGCAAAATAAGCATCCTAACCTCTTTGTTGAGTGAAAGGATAAGTGGATTAATGAATTATCATAAAATAAAATATTATTTTAAAATTAATTGCATAAATATTCTGACTCAGTATTAATTCAAGCCAACAAATAAATGTTCGTTGATTGTGATGTGACACACCAGTTCTATGTGTAAGAACACTACAATGATTAACACAGATAAAACCCATGTTTTACATTTTATAGAGGCATTAAATAATAAAAAATAAATAAATAAACAAATATATAAATATGATGTTTTTTTTCTATTCCCACCCCAACCTCTGGTAAACTATATTCTAGATTCTGACCCTTAATTTGCTTACTCTAATTGTTTCTCTTTTTTCAACTTTTTTATTGTATAATATAACACTTATACAAAGCAAAGAAAGAAAAAAGCAATAGTTTTCAAAGCACTCTTCAGCAAGTAGTTACAAAACAGATCCCAGAGTTTGTCATGGGCTACCATTCCATCATCTCAGATTTTTCCTTCTAGCTGCTCCAGAACACTGGAGGTGAGAAGGATTTTTTTTTTCTATCATCGCAACTGATTTTTTTTGTAGAAAAATAACATATATACAAAAAAAAGCAATAAATTTCAAAGCATCTAAAAAAAAGCAATAAGTTTCAAAGCATCTAATTGTTTCTTATCAGTAAGAATCAGCATATGTCCTTTTGTGCCTGACTTTTTCTGGTCAACATGATCTCTTCAAGTGGTTCCATTTAGATGATTTCTGATAATGGCGAGTGTTCTAAAGAATATACAGTAGTAATTTTAGAATAACTGGGGAAGGGATGGTGGAGAAGAAATTTAGATAGAGTATTTCTCTATCTCTAGCTCTTGGAGAAGGTAATATTAGAACTTAAACCTGCCATGGCAAATTGACTCTACAAAGATCCAGGCAAGAGCACTCCAGATTGAAAAATATCCAGGGCAAATATTCTGAGGGAGAGCATCCTTAGCTGGTTGATAGGAGGTGAGGTAGATGAGTAAGTAGGAGCTAGTGAAAGCAGGATCTTGTAGGCAGTAATGAAGTGGTTGAAATTCAGTGGAGAGTCTAAGCAAAAATAAAACATAGATGATTTAGAATATTGTATTTCTACTGACTTAGACTGGGTTCCCTAGAAGCAAAGCCTGAGATAGCGAGCTGTCTCAGGAGAACTGAAGTGAAGGAAGTAAGGATGTGAGCTCAGGTGGAAACTAACTTCAGTCTGGAGCCCACAGATACCAGAGATTGTATCACAGGAGTTAGTTCCACCTCGAGGCAAGGGAGTCAACCTTTAATACTCTACCCCAATCAGTCAGAACTTTCCTACCCATGAGCTATAAGGAGCGTATCTCCTATTTGGTGAAAGTGAAGACTCCAGAAGCATCTCCTATTTGGTGGAAGTCAAGAGTCTAGAGATGACCAGGGTTGTCTGTGCATTAGTATCCTTCAATACACACAACATCAGGAGAATGTGTGGCTCTGGCTGGAAAAGCAGATCAAAGTGTGTCACCAGGGGTACTTACTGCAAACATGTCAGACCCTATGTGGAGAACTGATTGTGATGGTACTGGGGTTAGGCAAATGGGAAAGCGGGAAAGTCAATAGACTGCACAATATTACTAATGAGGTAAAAGATAGATTAAACTGGGATTGGATTTAGAAAGGTAAAGTTGAAACAAAGTAAAAAGAATTAGAATATATTTTGGAGGGAGAGTAAGGAGAGCCTATGTATGGGAATAAAATAAAAATGTGTCAGATAAAGTGGAGAATCAAGAATGAGTGTTTTTGTTTTAATTTTCTTGAGCCCTATTTATTAGATAGTGTCATTTATTAAGCATAGTTATGAAAGAAGAAATCAGAAATATCTCGCATATCTTCAGAATCCCCCAGGGTAGTTTGCTTTGTTTGTTTGCTTTGTTTTATTTTACTTTTTTTGAGAAGACATGTTATATTTTCATGTTGTCTCTTGGAGAGAACAGAGTTGAGAAGGTTTCAAGGGATGGGAGAAAAAGTGGATGAGAGAGATAGAGGTCAATAAGGAGCGGGAAAAACAGATTATATAAGTTTGAGAAAAATCGATATGGAAAGGAAAAAGAAGTAAAAACCTGCATGGCATGAAAGGAAATGAAAAAAGAGAAGGGATCATTAGTTGAGGGGGTAAAAAAGTGAGAAAAATGAATATAGAAGATTAACTATAGAGCACTGTCTCTCAAAGTATGCTCTAAGTATACCTGGAGTTCCCTGAAATCCTTTCAGGATAGCTGCGAAGATACAGATCTTTATAACATTTTCTTGATATATTTCAACCAAATAACATACAGGAACAGATGGAGCACAGAAGCAGTTATGAGATTCTATCTTTCTTCTATTAAGCCAGATATTAAAGAGATTGGCAAAACTGCAGAACAATGATGCTCATTGAATTTCATTGGAAAAGATAGTTATTTTTAATAAAATAAATCTAATTGTTAACATGCAAAGAGTCTATTGTTATTCTGGAAGAGTATTTTAACACTTCTCCATTATATTTTCCAATAAAGAAGATATTAATAGATATACCTCACATAAACAAAAGGTTATCTAGGCTTTACGGTGTGTTAATTAATAGGCCCTTCTACCAGCTATATGTTATCACCCAGTTATTTAATAATTGCATTTCAGATCCACTCTGAAAGGAATAGCTAAAGGTGACAAATAAGAAGTAAAATACTTTCTGACTTTCAGCAATTTGCTTGTAGCAATGTCAAATCTAAATCTACTTCCTGAATGGAGTCAAGTCAATACAGGAATGGGCCCAATATAACAGAGGTTTGTGTTTCTCTCTCCTATTTTCCTTTTCTATCTAGCCTACTCCAGTGTTCCATAATTGAAAATGGCAAGTATTTTATGGTCTAAGAAATGGAAGAGTTGAGCGCTATCTGAAATGCATTAGTGATTCGGAAAATTCTGAGTCAAGTCCATTGCTTTTGATGAAGTATGAAACTCATTGGAAATATTTTAAGAAATTTCAATATAAAGATATATAAGGTCTAAAACTAGGGCTGCATGAGGGAATTCTAGGGAACAACTAAGTATTGATTCTCACTCCTGGACCTCGTTTTATTTTCTTAATACCTTTTATGTTTCTCTTATTTCTCCTCTCTTCATATAATGCCACATGGCATTACATCTTTACTTTCCAGGTCAAATTCTGTAGGGGTCCATATGCTCCAATTTTCAAAGTCCTCAGTTGAGGCCTCCTCAGGGATTACTGCAACACTGTGCCCACATTCAGCCCATCTTCTTCTGTCCCTCTGCAAATTCATCTCAATCCTGCAAGCAAGGAAGTTTCAATGAGAAGACAGCATAGGATATGGAAGACACCCCAGCACCTTGCATTCTGCACATTTATTTAATAATTTTTGAAGTGAGCTAGAAATTTTTTAAAATCACAAAATTGTGAGTTATCTTGAAAGATTGTATTGTCAAGCTTCATTCATAATAGATACTGAAATTCAGGCCATTTTTTTCCCCCAGTTGATGTTTTAATTTGGACTTCTCTGCTTTTGCCTACGATTTGAAGGGGAAAAATAAAGTTTTTTTTCCTCCAGGTCAAGTATTAAATATTTTAAAATTGCTCTTTTTCTTGGTTTAAAATGGCTCATATTACATTTTATGAAAGGACTGTTTTTAAAGAGTGAATCGGTGAAATGAGAATGGATCTAAGCAAGAAGGTAGAAAAATCCGAAAGAATCCATGGATGTGGACTCTCTCATAATGTAAGGCAGATTTCAATTGTGGGTGTAACAAGTTATTAAAAAAAAAACTTTGTCATTTGGTGCTTAAAAGAAAGTTTGGGAAGGTGAAGAAAATTATTTTGCCATATACCAGGTGCTGTGGTAAATTTTGGCAAGGAAATATTCTGATGGATATGATAGGGGATATTAGTAATATGCCCATTATCACCATGTCTTATAAATAAAAACATGGTATATAAAGACTGCAGTTTTACATACAGAGCAAGCAATGTGCCATTGATTCAGCTTTGCATAAACGAGCAGCTTCCTGTTCTATTATACAAATGGAAGTGGAGATTCCATCTATGGCAGATGTGTGCTGTAAGTGCACAATTCACTTCTGCTGAGATCCATAATCACGGATTGTTTCTAGCTTCAAATTCAGACTGTTTGTCAGATGATGCTCTTTGTATACAATGCTAAGCCATGAGAACTGATTTCTTTCAAAAAGTGATTTAGAGATTAGAGATAGATTTTATTCCTACAAAAATTTCTTAGACACTTGGATATATTTTAATGTATGTTCAAATACTTTTAAATTATTTTAGCTTTGGATAAAATTCTCATTAGCTTGAAAAGTAAATTATTGGATGTAAACTCATTCAGAGAGGAAAAATACTATTCTCAGTGTAAGAATGAGTACAGAAATGTCCACGATGATATTCAATGAAATATTGGTAATAGAGATATTTAACCCATTTAAGGTTAATTTATAGTTAATACATTATGATAAAATATATAATATATTAAATGGCCTTCAAATATCTCCTTTGCTTTATTAGTATGCATAAATTATTTTTTCCCTTTTATTTTCAGGTCTCATTCTATTTTAATCACCATAAATTCTCAAATAGTGAAAAATTATACTACAAATGTTTGATTGAATTGTTTGGTGATTCAAACAAAACAGAAGTGTTTGGTGATTGGACCATTTTAATTTTGAAAATAAATTATAAACTGTTTTGCCAGAAGATAGAGACTTAACAGAATTCTGGCAGTGATTAAGCATTTTTAAAAGGAGTACGTAAGCAATATTTTAAGGGGCATTTATACAGTACACATCTATTTAATTCCCACAACAATGCTACAATATAAGTATAATACCGCCCTCCCTGCCCCTCCCCCCCACATAGCCCAATGAGGAAATTTGGAGATAGAAATTCAGGTAGGTTAAGTACCTTTTCTAACATCACACAGCTTAAGTCTCACTTAAAATTCTATGTAAATCAAATTGAATTTTTTTTTGCTCTGCAAAATTTAGTGTGAAACGGCAATTAGAGATTCCCGAACTCAGGGTCAGAAGACTTAGCTATAATAGCTGGGGATTCCTAAATAGTATCCCTGAAACTTTCTAAAATACAGCTTTCTCTTTTATAAAAGTAGGTTGTTACTGTCTACTTTACAAAGAAGTGAGGATTGATTCCAAAGATCTCTTCATACCCTGGTTTACTTTAGCTTGTGTTTTTGAAAAGGTCTGAGGCCCTTAATTGGCACTCAAAAGGTGAAAAAGGCTCATTTAGAATGTTGTGCTGGTGGGAAGGGAATTGTACCGATGATGGTTTTGGGTACAAAAAAAGCTCAGCTGGATAGTGGAAAGCAAATGCTGTCTCTCCCAATAGTTATCAATGAGGACTCTATGGAAAAGGGTTCCATGCTCCTGAAGTCTACACAGAAATATGTCTTCGTTTTCTATTTCTGTGTAACAAATTTCCACAAAGTTAATGGCTTTTAATAGTTTCTAAAGGCCAGAAGTTCAGCCCAAGTGTAGGTGAGTCCTCTGCCCAAGATCTCACAAGTTTGAAATCAAAGTGTCAGCTGGGGTGGCCATTTCATCTGAGACTCAGATTCCTTTTTCAAACTCTCTGGTTATTGGTGACATTCAGATTCTTGCAGTTGCAGGAGCAAGGCCCTCGGCTCCTCCAGGCCATCTACTGTGCCCTGCAGCATGACGACTTTCCCTTGTACAGGAGTCATGCAGATTGGGGACGATATCTTATCTCCTGGAGGAAGGCCTGCTTAGACTAAGAAAATGCCTTTCATACTTTTAAAACTTCAACTCACAGTGATAAATATACCCATATCTGTTATCTTGCAATCTTGTACGGATAAACATAAACATATATGACTGAAACAAAATTTCATGAAACAACATCTAGGATCACTCTGTGCAGATTACAGTTTCTATTCTGTTCCATTCCAATCTGTTCCTCATTTAAATAAATACTAGCTACAACTTGACAAATTAATATAGAAAACCATTAATGTATTGCCTTCAGAAGTTGAAAATCACTGCTCTAAGCCAATCATTTTGATCTAACTCCCTTGCCAATGACTGTTTTATGAAAACTGAGCATTTTACCTCTTAAAGAGGCTGACTAAAAACTTAGAGGGAAATGTTTAGTAATGGATAGTGTAATGGTAGCATGACTGGGAATGCAATTAACAGCCCTAAAATATGTATCTTAACAGGATATATAAAAGGGGAAATATTACATGCATACATTGTAACAGAATAAAAAAAAAAAAAACTACACTTCACAAACAGTAAGTCCCAAGTCATACCAAGGACTGTAATTAACAGTGCAATTACAAAATGTGCTCTCATCAATTATAACAAATATTCCATACCAATGCAGGGTGTAGGTGATGAGGTGGTATATGGGAATCCTGTATTTCATGGATGATTGTTCTAGAGAAGTTGTATGCCCACAACTTCTCTAATTTAACAGTTTCTAAAGGTCAGAAGTTCAGCACAAGAATTTAAAAAATATTCAGAGAGCATGAGTCTTCCAGAGAAATATCAGTATGATATCTCTGGAGAAATTGGGGTATATAAATAAATGTAAAGAAATCGGCCAGAATCCAGTATAAATGGGAATGAATATAAAAATATTTGCAAATAAAATGGGTGACACATTACAAATTAATATTTTGTTGTCTCACTATGGCTGCACAGGATTTTAATCAAGCTATGCCAGAGTTGATGGTGTCTCTATTCACTTCGTATACTCTTCTCAGTTGAATAAAGAAGCAAGGTTATGGGTGAAACCTTGTCTTGTTTCATTTCTTTTATGCTGCCATGCTTAGGAATATATAGGGAGACTTAGAAGCTGTTGGAGTTCTACGTGCACAATGGCAGTACCAGTTGTCTAAAATTCAGATTCAGAGGATCAGATTTCTGTACCATGTGAAGAATAATTGTACAAATGTCAATCTTTTTTGGGTTCATTAAATTATGATAGTTAATTAACATCAATGTCAATGAAGGAAAAAGTACCCTAAGCTTTCTTAAAAGCTGTTCATATTCAAATATATGTTGATTGATAGAAGCCTATTGTTTCCCAGTGCCTAGTAATGTTCTTCACTGCATATATTATCTGGAGACTTCACTAAACACTGAGGTATTTGGAATTCTTATTAAAAAATAGCTTCTATTGTTTGATGGAAAGTGCAATTTTACAAGCAGACCTAGTGAATCTCCCTTTCCATCTATTGAGCATGAAATCTACAACTCGATCGATTCTGACATATGCTTTACCAGCCAGTTACTGGTTACAGAATCCCATGAATAAAAATAAAACTCTATTTGTTGGTTGGCATATCAGAACATGTTAGTGAGGCATGGTCTAAATTTCCCAAGTGTCATTTTTACTTCATTTCTAGGTAATATAGAATAATAATAAAAATACAACCATGTTATTTGTTAATTTAATAGACTCATAATTTAAAGTCATTTGTAAAATACTTGGCATGTAATTAAAAAGTACTGAAAACAATTAGGATTAGACTTAAAAAAATCAGATTGCTGTTAAGTATAAGTGTTAAAATAAACATGATCATTTTTTGTCAAATCATTCTTGAGCCTAGTTATTGCTTACATAAAATGCATTAGTTTTGTGATATTCATACATATAGGAATGATTCTAAATTCTTTTGTCAAATAGGAAGAAACATGAAGTCATGAAACATTTTGAACAATATGATGGTTGATCAGTGATTAGCTTCAATGCATATTTGCATGACTTGCTATGGGTAGGTTACAGCATCACAATGATCTCACTCAGAGTAAAGTATGAAGGGCAGAGATATAAACTAAATAAAAATCAAATGTATTCACTAGGAATAACAAAATATATGGCATAGTTTTAATTAGTTTATAAATACATTGTTTATCAAAGTCTTCACCATATGGCAAAAATAAATTATTTCTTTCCCTTTATCCCTAAATGGCTTTAAAGTCATCAAGAAGAATAATGCAACACTAGAGAATAGACTTGGGAATAGAAAAAGAAGTAGAGTAAAACATGAACAATAGAATCTATGAACTGACAACCTAAGGCCTAATGAGAGAGGAAATCTATAAGAATAGTTTCAAATAAAAGCTACAGTTGTAATATTAACCTCCAAACAAAATGTAATTAAGTGTGGAGGCAAGATCCAGTTTCCTAAATAACTATCCATAATCATATGCAATTGGCATGCCATTATTTTCTATTAGAAAAAAGAATAAATGAGAATAAAGTGTAATATTACACATCTGATAGAATTGAGCTCCTAATTAAGTCTTCAACTGAATTAAGTAAACATCTTCCTTTCACTTTTTCTTTACATTGAGTATATAGACTGTTAAAAAATGCTTGGCATAATTACAGTCAAAATAGATGTATTTTTGCCTGTTCTGAACAACATGAAGTTTGGCAGGAAATTAAGAGGCCTAAACCATGGCCAAATTGCTGAATCCTTGCATTGCTCATGCAAGCAAGAAAAACCTGTGGCTTTGTAAGCCTGAAAAATAATATACATTTTTGTGACCTCTCCTCTGGTCACAACACAGTTTACAACAATAACCCCCTGCCACATCTAAAATAATCTTTTACTGACTCAACCGTAAGCGGTCCTTTAGTATCTTCAATATGTATTGTTGGGTCTTCACTGATATCCTTTATGTTAATACATTTTTAAAAATGTTTAAATCTTTCGCCGTTTTGAAAGTGTAGCTTTTGACTCCAAATTGGTCACATATCATTGGATTGTTAAACTTTGGCCTTTTTTTTTGAAAGGGCAGGCACCAGGAATCGAACCCGGGTCTCCGGCTTGGCATGGTGAGAACTTTGCCTGTTGAGCTACCGTGGCCTGCCCCACTTTGGCTTTTTTAATAAGCTTGAAATCTCTACATTTCAATTCCTAGAAAATCTCAATTTTGTGGCTGAAGGAACGTATAATAGGATATATTGAGCCTTTCACCTCTAAGTTTAAATCCAGTTTCCTTTGGCAGTGAGCAAATATTATTGCATCTCATGACAATTCATAATGTGCTACAAAATATTTAGTTGCCTCAATTTAATTTCTAGTGAGTATGTTACTTTTCTTCCTCAAACTAAAACCATGTATGGCTGGAAGTTACATCTATGTCTATAATTAAGTAGGTCACGGAGTAAGCTATATCACACAGTAAGTCTTGTTTATGGAAATTCTAATTCAGTTGTGTAGTTTGTGCTCTACTCTACATTTTCTAAGAATTCTAGGGAAAAAAAAAGAATCAAATTTTATAAGCTCAAAAATTTTCAACGACATATAACAATTATAAAAAGATTAGAATTTGGTTCTGGGAAGATAATGGAATAGGATAGACCAAGCTCAACCCTGCTCCGAGGAAAAGTTAGAGAAGGGACTGGAGGGCAACTGAGATGACAATTCTAGAGTGTAACTGACCTGAGAGAGTCTTCTGCACCAAATAGAGTGGCTTTAGTTGCAAAAGCTGAGGAACTGAGAAGTAGGCAAATAGAGCCTAACAACGTAGTCTGGAGCCCTGAGGTGTGCATGGACAAGGAGACAGGAAGTAAGCCAAGCAAAGTGCTTTGAATGCACTACCCTCACCAGCACAGCCCCCACCCATGACTCACCCCACACTCCATGCACTTGAACCCTGTCACCCGCCCCCACTCCCTGTGCTCCAAGCATCATAGCCCCACAAACCCTCATGTGCATACCTGCCCCATACCCCTACCCCAAGTGCAGCCCAATCCTCCTCTCCTGTGCCCCTCCCAAGCACTACTTCCCCCTCCTTGCTCCCTACAGGCTGTCACCAGCACATAACTTCCATACCCAGGCTACACCAGCCCCCAGCCCATACAGTCGCAGTCCCACCCTGCCCTGTTCCACCCCGAACTCTCCACACAGGTACATTAGCTTATGACACTCCTAAACCAATGCAAGTGCATAGCCCCCAGTCACACCCCAAAGTCCTGGGAAAGTGCTGACCTTCACACCTGGGTCACATCAGCCCCCAGCCCATGCAGGCATAATGCCAACTTGCTGCCATAGCTCTGCACATGAACCCAAAGGGCCCTGCACCTTAGACCACTGCAAACCAGGGCCATGCCCCCCATGCACCCTTACAATCACATCCTTCCTGGCCACTGGGCACCCACATTCACAGCACCAGTGTAGGATCCTCACCTCTCCCTTTGCTACAACACATCACCTCATTGTTGTGTCCTACCCTGTGCCCTATGTCTTGCTACACATCCATCCCACAAACACAAGGCTTTAGACTACTGAACGAAATCAACTTCCAAAGTAAATTAATCAAGAGATTTACATATGGTGAAAAAAACAGATAAGCATATCATATTGCAGACAGATATAGCCCACCATAATGATAAAGTTAAAATACCAGAGGAGACATAGACACAGGAACAATTAATCAAAGATGTTCATATAACTATACTAAATAAAATAAGTGGGATGGCTAATGGCATAAAGGAGATCAAGAAGACACTAGAAGAACGTAAAGAGGAATTTGAAAAAATAAATAGAAAAATAACAGATATCACAGAGATTAAAGATTCTGTATACAAAATAAGAAACATACTAAAGACACAAAACAGCAGATCTGAAGAGGAAGAAGAAAGAATAAGTGAACTAGAGGGCAGGATAACTGATTTTGAACACTCAAAACAGCAAATAACAAAAAGGATGGAAAATTTGAATTTGGTCTCAGGGAAATGATGGACAAAAAAGCATACAAATACAGGAATCATTGGTGTCCTAGAAGGAGAAGAGAGTAGTAAAGGGCTAGGAAGAATAGTTGAGGATATAACGGGTGAAAATTTCCCAACCCTTATAAAGGATAAAAATACATGTGTCAAAGAAGCTCAATGAACTCCAAATATAATAAATCCAAATAGGCCTTCCCCAAAACAAATACTAATCAGTCTGTTGAATGCTGAAGAGAAACAGAAAATTCTGAAGGTGGTAAGAGAAAAACGATCTACAATGTACCAGAAAAACCACATACTCAGACTACTCAACTGGCATTATGGAGGTGAGAAGGCAGTGTTATGATACATTTAAGATCCTGAAAAAGAAAGACTTCCAGCCAAGAATTCTGTACCCAGCCAAATTATCCTTCAAAACTGAGGGAGAGATTAAAATTTTCATAGACAAAAAACCCTGAAAGAATTTGTCAATAAGAGACCAGCCTTATAAGAAATACTAAGGGAGTTCTGCCAGTTGAGAAAAAAAAAAAAAAAAAGACAGGAGAGGGAAGTCTGGAAGAGAGCACAGAATTGAAAAGTACCAGTATGGGTAACTTAGAGGATAAAAAGGGAAAGAGGGAAAAGAATATATGGATCTGACAAGTAAAAGCTAAAAGATAAGATCATGGATTAAAGAAATATCTTTTCAGTAAAAACTCTGAATGTTAATGAACTTAATTTACCAATTTAAAGATACAGATTTGCAGAATGGATTAAGAAACATAATCCAGCTATATGCTACTTACAAGACATTCATAGTCTAAGACACTAGGACAGAAAAGATTGAAAGTGAAAGGATGGAAAAAGATTTTCCACACAAGTTGTAACCAAAAGAAAACAGGAGTGGCTATACTAATAGCAGACAAAACAGACTTTAAATGTAAAGACATCATAAGAGACAAAGAAGAAAACTATATGTTAATTAAAGGGACAACTCACTAGGAAGAAATAACAATCATAAATGTTAATACTCCCAATCAAGGAGCTCCATTGAGACAGACATAAGCAAAACTGGAGGGAATGATAGACGCTTCAACAATGATAGTAGGAGACTTCAATAGCACTCTCCTCTATAGATAGAACAACAAGACAGAAGATCAACAAGGAAATGGAGAAACTAAACAAATTGATAAATAAATTAGAACTAACAGACATATATAGGTCATTACACCCCAAAACACAAGGACATGGGTTCCTCTTGAGTGCTAATGGAACATTTTCCAAGATAGATCATATGTTGGAGAACAAAACAGGTCTTCATAAATTTAAAAACATTGAAGTTATTAAAAGTACTTTCTTTGATCACAATGGAATGAAGCTGGATCTCAATAATCACCAAAGAATGAGAGCATTCACAAATAAATGGAGATTAAATAACACACTCTTAAACCCCCTTGAGTCGAAGAAGAAATTGCTAGAGAAATCAGTACCTATCCGGAGATGAATGAAAAAGAGAATACAACATATCAGGACTTATGGGATGTGGCAAAAGCTGTGCTGAGAGGGAAATTTATTGCCCTAAATGCCTACATCAAAAACCAAGAAAGCAAAAATTGAGGACTTAACTGTTCACCTTGAGGAACTTGAGAAAGATCAGCAAATTATCACCAAAGCAATTAAAGAAGAGAAATAACAATGATTAAAGCAGAGTAAAATGAATTAGAGAACAAAAAGAACAATAGAAATATTTGATGAAACCAAAAGTTGGTTCTTTGAGAAAATCAATAAAATTGATGGTGTACTAGCAAGAATGACAAAGAAAAAAAAAGAACAACAATGCAAATAAACAAAATCAGAAATGAGAAAGGTGCATTACCACAGACCCTGAAAAAATAAAAAGAAATCATAAGAGGATACTATGAACAACTATATGCCAACAAACTAGACAACTTAGATTAAATGGACAAATTCCTGGCAACACACAAACAAGCTACATTGACTCAGGAAGTAATAGGAGATCTCAACAAACCAATCAGAAGTAATTAGATTCAATCAGTCATCAAAATCTTCCTACAAAGAAAAGCCCAGGGCCAGATGCTTCACAGGGGAATTTTATCAAACATTCCAAAAAGAACTAACACCAATCCTGCTTAAACTTTTTCAAAACATTGGTGAAAAAGGAACTTTACCTAAGCCATTTATGAAGCTAATGTTATTTTAATAACAAAATTGGGTAAAAATGCTATAAGAAAGAAAAACTACAGGTCAATCTCCCTAATGAACATAGATGCAAAAATTCTCAACACGATATTAGCAAATCAAATCCAACAACACAAATAAAAGGATTATACACCATGACCAAGTAGAGTTTATACCAGGAATGCAAAGATGGTTCAACACCAGAATATCAATTAATGTAATACAGCACATTAATAAATAGAAAGGGGAAAATCATGATCATCTCCACTGATGCTGCAAAAGCATTAAACAAAATTCAACATCCTTTCCTGACAAAAAACTTCAAAAGATAAGAATCAAAGGTAACATCCTTAATATGATAAAGGAAATATGTGAAAAACCAATAGCCAGCTTCATACTCAATGGAGAGAGACTGAAACCTTTCCCCTAAGATCAAGAATGAGACAAGGATGCCCACTGTCATCACTATTATTCAACACTGTGTTAGAAGTTCTAACTAGAGCAATCAGGCCAGACAAAGAAATAAAAGCACCCAGATTGGAAAGGAAGAAGTAAAACTTTCATTATTTGCAGATAACATGATACTATACTCGGAAAATCCTGAGAAATCTACAAGAAAGTTACTTGAGCTAATAAACAAATTCAGCAAGGTGGTGGGATATAAAATTAATGTGCAAAAATCAGTAATATTTCTATACATAAGCAATGACCTGAGGACTCAGTTGAGGAAAAAATTCTATTCAAAATAGCAACTAAGGGCAGGCCATGGTGGCTTAGCAGGCAGAGTTCTCGCCTGCCATGCTGGAGTCCCAGGTTCAATTCCTGGTGCCTGCCCCCCCCCCCAGACACACACACAAATAACAACTATAAAATCAAATACTTAGGGATGAACTTAACTAGGGATGTAAAGGACTTGTACAAAGAAAACTGCATAACATTGCTAAAAGAAATCAAAGAAGATCTAAGTAGGTGGAAAGACATTCCTGCTCATAGATAAGAAGGCAAAATGTAGTTAAAATGTCAGTTCTACCCAAATTGATCTACAGATTCAATGCATTACCAATCAAAATTCCAACAACCTACTTGAAGACTTGAAAGAGCTAGTTACAAAACTCATCTGGAAGAGAAAGGGACCCGACTAGCTAAAAGCATCCTAAAAAAGAATGAGGTGGAAATGATGAAAGCTTCCTGACGTTAAAACCTATTATAAAGCCACAGTGATCAAAACAGCATGGTACTGGCACAAAGATAGACGTACTGACCAATGGAATCAAACTGAGAGTTCAGAAATAGACCACCAAATCTATGGTCAACTGATTTTTTGACAAGGCCCTCAAATCCACTGAATAGGGACAAAATAGTCTTTTCAATAAATAGGCATGGGAGAACTGGATATCAATAGCCAAAACAATGAAAGAGGACCCCTACTGTACACACTATACAAAAAATGAACTAAAAATGGATCAAACACCTAAATATAAGAACCAGCACTATAATGTTTCTAGAAGGAAATGTAGGGAAACATCCACAAGACCTAGTACTAGGAGGCAGCTTCCTAAACTTTACACCCAAAGCACAAGCAACAAGAGAATAAAATAGATAAATGGGAATTCCTCAAAATCAAATGCTTCTGTACTTCAAAAGACTTTATTAAAAGTGTGATGAGGCAGCCAACTCAATGGGAGAAAATATTTGGAAATCACATATCAGATGAAGGTTTGACATCCTGTTTACACATATCATACAACTCAACAACAAAAGAACAAACAACCAAATTATAAAATGGGCTAGAGATATGAATAAGCATTTTCCTGAAGCGTAAATACAGATTGCTCAAAAGCACATGAAGAAAAGTTCATTTTCATTTACCATAAGGGAAATGTAGATCAAGACTACAATGAGATACCACCTCACACCTATAAGAATGGCTGCTAAAAAAAACAGGAAACTATAAATGTTGGAGAGGATGTAGAGAAATTGGGACATTTAGCACTGCTGGTGAAAATGTATAATGATTCAGCCAGTATGAATGAGAGTTTGGCGGTTCCTTAGGAAACTAAATGTCAAGTTGCCCTATGACTGAACAATAACACTACTTGGTATAAATCCAGAAGAGTGAAAGCAATGACACAAACAGACTTTTGTCTGTCCATACCAGCATTATTCACAATTGCCAAAGGATGGAAATAAACCAAATGCCCATCAACAGATGTGTGGATTAACAAAATGTGGTATATATATATATACGTATATATATATATATACGATGGAATATTATGCAGTAATAGGATGAAATGATATTCTGAAGAACATGAAAAAATGGATGATCCTTGAGGACATAATGCTGAGTGAAATACGCCAGACACAAAAAGATAGATACTGTACGATCCCATTTTTATGACCAACATTAAGGCATAATCAGAGGCTTATAATATAGAATATAGGGGACTTAGAGATACATAGAAGCTAGAGATGGGTGATCCATTCGCTAATGAGGTTGAACTCCAACATAAGGGAATAGATAGAAGTGAAGGTGGTTCTCTATTTTGTCTATAAGTAATATTACCATATTGAAGAGAAACAAAATATAAAGGAGTTGTATAGACCTACATGTCCCACTGATTAAAGCTAGAAATATAAGTCAGTTCTTGCAAGAACTACTTCAAAGGTATAATTCATGTACAAACAGTGTTTAACTCCAGGGTACAGGGGAAAAACTGATCTTGCATGCTATGGTCTATGTTTAAAAGGAAAAGATTAGCACTACCACAGCAAGAGCAGAGGCAAATAATGGGGGAGGGACAAGAGTTAAGAGTTTTAAATTTCCTGTTTGGTGAGGGTGTTTATTGATTATCTTCCTCTTTGGAACAATGAAATTTTCTAAAGTTGAGAGTGTTGATGGACTGTGGACTTTGGGTATTATACACGATGTCTGATGAGTGCAGGTGGCTGAAGGATGCACTGACTGAGAAATAGATTGGAGAAAGATGGTGTGTACATATAATCAAATGCTGTGCTGCTACAAAAAGGAATGTCATTGTGAGCCATGCAGTAATGTGAATAAACATGTGGGACATTTGGTGAGGCAAGATAAGGCAGAAATGAAAGAACAATTATGGTATCATTTCCTTTAGAAGATGCTTATAAGAAAATGGGGGCCTAGATTGTAAGCTCTTATAGCAGACACATTTAGTCTGGAGTGGTAATTACTATTTCTGGATTTTGAAATAATATATATATATATAAATAACCTGTGTTTAGAGATAAGAATGAAGCCAATTAGGTTGGGGTTAAAGTAATTCAGAACACAGAAGTAGGGAAGACATTGTCTATATTTTAGAACCAACATACTCTTTGAGACCAAAGGAATAAGGACTTATTTATTTGGTCTGGAACCTAAATTTTCTGTAGCACATAATCTAACTCAACCTATCTGTAGAACCCATTTGAACAATTGAAACACAGGGAGCCCAGAATAAGAATGAGGTTCTTTAATCCTGTATAGTTTAATGTAATGCCTGGATTCATCATAGAATATATTAAGCAGACAATCAAAAAGTATTGGCAAAGTCCCTTGAGGGATGGGGGAAAAAAAGTATGGAACTATTAAAATTTGCCATTAGGTAATCCCCTGAATCTATGTCAAACTTTAGTAACACCCAAATCAATAGGCAAAGCACTTACTCTTGTGAAGTTTATGAAGGTAGTGGTGAAGCTTAGCCTATGTACAGGTATGCCTAAGAGTTACTTCTGGGGGATCACTTTTGTTGCTCATATGTGGTCTCACTCTCTCTAAGCCCAATTCTGCAAGTGAAATCATGGCCTTCCCCCCTACATGGGACATGACATCCAAGGGTGAAAATCTCCCTGGCTGCATGGGACATGACTCACAGGGATGAGCCCAGCCCTGGCACTATGTGATCAACAATTCCATCTTGACCAAAAGGGGGAAAAAGTGTATACACTTTTTACTTTTTACACTTTATTACTGAACTAATAAAGGATCAGTGGCAGAAAGAGTTCAAATAGAGTTGAGAGGCTTCTCTGGAGGTTGCTCTTAGGCAAGCTTCAGTTAGATATTACTGCCTATCATAATTTGTCAACCCCCAACCAGGGCCTTTCCAGTCAATTCTAAGGAACACTTAGGGCAATACATAAGATTCTACAAGGGTTCCATGCACTAGAGTAACTTTCCAGAAACTCACAACCTCCAGATGGGTCCCTGGATCAGATAAATCTTGAAACCTAAAGTGTCCAGTCTCTCCAGAATATCAGATAATTCCTTCTCACTACCCCATATTATTGCCAGACCTTTCTAACATGAAAAAGTTAGAATAGTAATAGCCCAACACCCCTAAAGAGATGGATAAAAAGATTAAAGGTGATGGTGGAGTTTTACGGAGAAGTTAGAATTTAATCAATGGATATGATTCCTGAATAATTAGATTGATATCTCTTTTAGTCCCCAATATCTTAGTGCAGTTAGAAGTAAAAACCTAAAATTGGGGAATAGTAATCCATTCCAAACTCTGAAATATGTTCTACAACTAATTGTGGTGCTGTGCTTTGAAATTTATTGTTGTTGTTTTTTTGTATATGCTATTTTAAACAAAAAAATGAAGAAAAAAATCAATTGTGATGATACAAAAATATTTATTCTTTCTAGGCTCCTATACTCTGGAGCATCTGGAAGGAAAAATCTGAGTATATCCTATGATAGCCCATGACAAAATATGTCCTGTCACTACTTCTTGAAGAGTCTTTGAAAATTATTGCTTTTTTAATTTCTTGGCTTTGTATATATGTTATATCATACAATAAAAAGTTTAAAAAATACATTTGCTCCATCACAATATCACAAAGCCTTAAAGTATTTTAGTTACAATACAAATAAAACACAAAGTTAAACCCTCCCCCAAAAAGATCATGAAGATGAATATACTGTGTGCCATTGATTGTACATCATGTATAGAATATTTGTATGTTAAGAATGCTTGCATGTTTTTACATTAAGATTTTTCAATTATAAAAAGAGCTTCAACCAAAAAAAGGTTATAATTTGATTAATCTATGAAGTATTAAAGGCACTATGTTTTATATATATTTTTTAAAAAATACAAACTTCCAGGAAAATGGCAGAATAGGATAGGCTGAGTTCACCCCTACCCAAGGAACAGCTAGAGAAGTGACAGAAAAATGACTGGGACAGTGATCCCAGGGTGCAAATGACCTGAGAAGTTCTTCCTCACCACATAGGAAGGTACTGATTGAAAAAACTGAGGAATTGAGATGCAGAGAATGGGAGACACTGCAGCTAGTGCAAAGAGTTCCTTTCCAAGCACAGGCTTGGAGCCCTCAGGAGTGCATGGACAGGGAGGAGGGAATGAGGAAGTAAGCCAAGCTGAGCCCCCTGAATGCAGCACACCCATGCACCCGTGTGTGCTGCCCCTCACCCTCATGAACCAAGTCCTAAGCCCTGGCATCCCAAGCACAGCCACCCAGTCCCCATGACTAATGAACCTCACTCCCTGATCTCTGCTCCCCACCCCCATGCTCCCTGTGAATGTGCATGTCAGCACCCCAGTATATCCCAGCATGAACACAGGCACACACCTCCACCCACATATGCACACACAAACAGAAGCGCCCCACTGCTCAAACATGTGCAATGAGCATCTGCGTGTTGCCCCCTGTACCCATGCCCTGCAGTACTCTGCGACCCACATCAGCATGTACCTGTGCCCCGATCTCTACAGCCTGCACTCCTCCCCCGACACCTGCTCAAAAGTGCACCTGCTTTCCACCCCCATGTGACCAACATAAGGGTGCACCTATACCCCGCACTCCACCCCTACACCTTAACCCCAGCAAGCCCGTGCATGTGCACATCCATGACTTGCACGCCCGTGTCTCACCACCTGTCCATGACCCCTGGTGCTCACATGATCCCCACTAAACCCCAGCCTCTGTGCCTCAAACCCTGCTCCTTGATCCCTGCACCCACACTCACCAGCCCTTATGCACCTATGCCTTGCCCTTCTGATCCCTGCACCCCATGCCCCTATACAGTCCTTGCAATCCAACTCCCACTGTGCCCTGCTTCCCTGTCTCCCATGCCATTCCCTGTCAGTGCACTCAAGATCTGCTGATGCTGCCCTCTGCCTCCATGGCCTCTGCACTGCCCACTACAATCCCATGCCCTGCACCCCACATTTCTGGGCAGCAGCAAAGGGCTCTGGCCCCATACCTAGCCCTGTGCCATGTCCCACCACCATGCTTCTGTGTACCTCATGCCTTGTGTCCTGCCTGATGCCCATCCTGCAAATGTAAAATCCTAAACAACTGAGGGTGATCAACTTGCAAAGAAATCCTATCATGATATTTAAATGATTCAAAGTCAACAGAAAAATCACAAAGTGTATTTTGTGATGCAGACGGATATAGCCTAGTCTAATGACCAAACTAAAACACCAGAGGAGACAGACTTTGGTCAAATAATAAAATATTGAATATCTTTGTTCATGCAACTCTACTAAATAAATGCAATGGGTTGGATAATGTCATAAAGGAGATCAAGAAGATATTAGAGAAGAGCATAAAAGCACTAAATGCACACTAGAGTTGAAGAGGCAAAAGAAAGTATAAGTGAACTAGAGGACAGAACCATTGATTTCAAATACACAAAAGAATAAATGGTAAAAAAAGATGGAAAAATTTGGATTGGATCTCAGGGAAATGATGGATAACATGAAGTGCACAAATATGAGTCGTCAGTGTTCCAGAAGGAGAGGAGATGAGCAAAGGGCTAGGAAGATGAGTTGAGGAGATAATGGGGCAATACTTCCCAACCCTTGTAAAGACATAAATATGCAAATCAAAGAAGCCCAATGAACCCCAAATAGAATAAATCCAAATAGGCCAACTCTAAAACATGTACTAATCAGTATTCAAATATTGAAGAAAAGCAGAAAATCCTGAAAGCAGGAAGAGAAAAGTGACTTAGCACATACAAAGAAAACCACATGAGACTGAGTTCAGAGCACTCAAAGGCCCTATGGAGGCAAGAAGGTAGTGGAATGATATATTTAAGATCCTGAAAAAGAAAGATTTCCAGCCAAGAATTCTGTGGTCAACCAAATTGCCCTTCAAAAGTGAGGGAAAGATTAAAATTTTCACAGACAGACAAAAACTGAGAGAATTTGTCAATAAGAGACTGGTCCTACAAGAAATACTAAAGAGAGTTCTGCCTGCTGAGAAAAAAAAAAAAAAAAAGACAGGAGAGAGAGGTCTGGAGGAGAGCAGAGAAATGAAGAGTACCAGGAAGCTTAACTTAGAGATAAAAAGAGAAAGAGGGAAAATAATATATATAAACCTGACAAATAAAAAACAAAGACTACAAAAGTAAATTGAAGAAATGCCTTTACAGTATTAACTTTGAATTTTAACAGACTAAACTCTCCAATTAAAAGATACAGATTGGCAGAATAGATTAAGAAATATAATCCATCTATATGCTGCTTACAAGAGACTCATCTTAAGCCCAAGGATACAAACAGATTAAAAGTGAAAGGATAGAAAAGATGTTCCACGCAAGCTATAAACAAAAGAAGGCAGGAGTAGTTATACTAATATCAGCCAAAATATACTTTCATGTAAAGAAGTCGTAAGAGAAAAAGAAAGACCTTACATGTTAATAAAAAGGGATGATTCAACAAGAAGAAATAATCATAAATGTTTATGCTCCCAATCCAGGAGCTCCAAAGTATATAAGGCAAATATTGGCAGAACTGAAGGGAGCAAGAGATATTTCAACAACAATAGTGGGAGACTTCAATATACCATGTTCTTCTATAGATAGAACAACCAGTGAGAGGATCAACAAGGAAATAGAGAACTTAAACAGTGTAATAAATGAATTAGACTTATCAGTTACATATAGATTGTTACACCTGAAAACACCAGGATATACTTTCTTCTTTAGTGCTCATGGAACATTCTCCAGGATAGATCATACGGTGGGACACAAAACAGGTCTTTACAAATTTAAGAAGATTGAAATTATTCAAAGCGCTTTCTCTGATCACAATGGAATAAAGCTGGAAATCAATAACCACCAAAGAACCAGAACTTCCACAGATACTTGGCAATTAAATAATGCACTCTTAAAAAAACAGTGAGTCAAAGAAAAAATTGTTAGAGAAATCATTAATTATCTGGAAATGAATGAAAATGAGAAGAAAACATATCAGAACTTATGGGATTCAGCAAAGGCAATGCTGAGGGAGAAATTTATTACCCTAAATGACTATATTAAAAAAGAAGAAAGAGCATAAATCAAAGATTTAACTGCTCACCTGGAGGAACTGGAGAAAGAACATCAAATTAACCCCAAAAGAAACAGAAGAGAAATAAGAAATACTCAAGCACAATTAAATGAACTGGAGAACAAAAGAACAATAGAAAGAATCAATAAAACCAAAAGTTGGTTCTTTGAGAAAATCAATAAAGTCGATGGACCCCTAGCTAGTCTTACAAAGTAAAAAAGACAGGATGCAAGTAAACAAAATCAGAAATGTGTGTGGGCGGTGGTGGCAGTCATTATCATGGACCCTGAAGAACCAAAAACATTCATAAGAGGATACTATGAACAACTTGGCACCAACAAACTAGACAAATTAGAGGATATGTACAAATTCCTAGAAATAAATGAATAAGGTACACCTCAACAAAACAATCACAAGTAAAGAGATTCAATCAGTCATCAAAAATCTTCCTACAAAGTAAAGCCCAGGACCAGATGGCTTTACAGGGGGAATTTTATAAAAACTTTCCAAAAAAAAGTATCATCAATCCTGTTCTAATTCTTCCAAAGAATTGAGGAAAAATGAATACTACCTAATTCATTTTATGAAGCTAACATCAATCTACACCAATACCATGTAAAGATGGTATAAGAAAGGAAAACTACAGGCCAATATCTCTAATGAATGTAGATGTAAAAATTCTCAAAAATACTAGCAAACTAAATCCAAGGACACATTAAAAGAATTATACACCACAACCAAGTGGATTTATACCAGGAATGCAAGAGTGGTTCAACCCAAGAAAATCAATCAACATAATACAGCACATTAACAAATTGGAAAAAAACACATGATCATCTTCACTGATGCTGAAAAAACATTTAACAAAATTCAACATCCTTTTCTGATAAAAACACTTCAAACGGAAGGAATCAAAGGAAAACTCCTTAATATGAGAAAGGGCATATCTGTAAAACTGATAGCCAACACTGTACTTGATGAGAGACTGAAAGCTGTCCCCCTAAGACTGGGAATGAGAAAAGGATGCTTCTGTCAATGCTATTATTCAACATTGTATTAGAAGTTCTTGCTAGAGCAATCAGGCAGGAAAAAAAATAAATAAAAGCATCCAAACTGGAGTGGATGAATTAAATTTTTCATTATTTACAGATGACATGGTACTAAACTTGGAAAATCCTGAGAAATGTATGACTAAGCTTCTTGAGCTAACAAATTCAGTAAAGTGATGGAATATAAGATTAATGTACATAAATCAGTAATGTTTCTATACAGAAATAATGACCTAACTCAGGAGAAAATTAATTAAAAAATACATTCAAAATAGCAACTAAAAGAATAAATTATCTAGGAATAATCTTAACTGGGATTGTAAAGGACCAGTACACAGAAAACTATATAATGCTGCTAAAAAAAAATCAAAGAAGATGTGAATAGGTGGAAAGACATTATGCTTATGGTTGAGAAGGTTAAATGTAATTAGGATGTCAATTCTACCCAAACTGATCTACAAATTCAATTCAACATCAATCAAAATTTCAACACCTACTTTGAAGATGTGGAAATTCTAGTTATCAAATTCATGTGGAAGGAAGAGACCACGAATAGCTAAAAATATCTGTGCTGGTTTGAAAGGAAGTATATGCCCCCTAAGAAAAGCCATGTTTTGATATAAATCCCCTTTCATAGAGGTAGAATAATCCCTATTCAATACTGTATATTTGAAACTGTAATGAGATCATCTCCCTGGTTGATGTGATTTAGTCAAGAATGGTTGTTAAACTGGATTAGGGGATGACATGTCTCCACCCATTTGAGTGGGTCTTGATTGGTTTACTGGAATCCTATAAAAGAGGAAACATTTTGGAGAGAGAGATTCAGGGAGAGCAGAGAATGCTGCAGAACCACAAAGTGGAGAGTCCACCAGCCAGTGACCTTTGGAGATGAAGAAGGAAAATGCCTCCTGGGGAGCTTCATGAAACAGGAAGCCAGGAAAAGATGTTACCACACGACGTCGTGTTCACCATGTCCCCTTCCAGCTGAGAGAGAAGCCCTGACTGTGTTCACCATGTGCCTTCTCACTTGAGAGAGAGACTCTGAACTTCATCGGTCTTCTTGAACCAAGGTATCTTTCCCTGGATGCCTTTGATTGGACATTTCTATAGACTTGTTTTAATTGGGACATTTTTTTGGCCTTAGAACTGTAAACTAGCAACTTATTAAATTCCCCCTTTTAAAAGCCATTCCGTTTCTGATATATTGCATTCCAGCAGTTAGCAAACTAGAACAATATCCTAAAAAAAAAAAAAAAAAGAATGAAACGGAAGGAATCACAATTCCTTATTTTAAAGCTTATTATCAAGCCACTATGGTCAAAACAGGATGATATTGGAAGAAAAATAGAAGTATTGACCAATGGAATTTAATTGAAAGTACAGAAATCTATGGTCAACTGATTTTTGTTTTTTTTACATGGGCAGGCACCAGGAATTGAACCCGGGTCTCTGGCATGGCAGGCAAGATCTGCCACTGAGCCACCATTGCCTGCCCTCAATTGATTTTTGAAAAGTCCCCCAAATCCACTGAACTGGGACAAAATTGTCTTTTCAAAAATTGGGCATGAGAGAACTGGATATCAATAGCCAAAAGAATGTAAGAGGACAATTACCTTACACCCTATACAAAAATTAACTCAGTGAATCAAAAGCCTAAATATAAGAGCCAGTACCATAAAACTCCTATAAGAAAATGTAGGAAAACATCTTCAAGACCTAGTAATAGGAGGTAGCTTCCTAAACTTCATACCCAAAGCACAAGCAATGAAAGAAAAAATAGATAAATGGGAACTCCTCAAAATCAAGTGCTCTTGAGTCCCCCCAAATTTTGTCAAGAAGGTAAATAGGCAGCCAACTCAATGGGAAAAAAGATTTGGAAATTACATATTGGAAAAAGATTTGATATCCTGTATATAAATGAATCACTCAGCTCAACCACAAAAGAACAAACAATCCAATTATAAAATGGGCTAAAGATATGAATAGACAGTTTTCCAAATAGCAAATACAGATGGTTAAAAAAGCACATGAAGAGATGTTCATTTTCATTAGCTATATGGAAATGCAGAAAAAGACTCCAATGAGATATCACCTCACACCTATAAGAATGGCTACTATGAAAAAAAACAGAGAACTACAAATGATGGAGAGGACATGAAGAAATTTGAACAATTATGTACTACTGGTTGGAATGTATTATGGTGCAGTCATGATGGAAGACAGTTTGGCAGTTCCTTAAAAAACTAAATATCGAGTTGCCCTATGACCCAGCAATACCAAAACTCAATACATACCAAGAAGAGTTAAAAGCAGTGATACAGACATTTGCACACCAATATTCATAGGAGCATTATTCACAATTGCCAAAAGATGGATACAACCCAAGTGTCCATGAACAGGCAAGTGGATAAACAAAATGTGATATATACCTAGCAATGGAATATTATGCAGCAGTAAGATGAAATGATATCCTGAAACATATGAAAACAGAAAAACCTTGAGGACATAATACTGAGTGAAATAAGCCAGACTTAAAAGGATAGGTATTGTATGGTTTTACTTTTATGACCTTGGTAAATGTTAACTCAGAGGCTTATAATAAAGAACACAGAGATACAAGAAAGCTAGAGATGCGTGAACAATTAACTAATGAGGTTGCACTTAAATGTAAGGGATTGGATGGATTAGAAAGCACTGTATTAATGATTCTATAAGTAATATTGCCTTATTGATGGTGAACATGATCGAAAGGGGTTGTATAGAGCCATGTATCCCACTGATTAACTCTACAAATATAAATGAGTTTTGCATGAGCTACTTTGAAGGTGTGAATCTTGTACAAAAATAAATAATATTGTGGTATGGCAGAAAACTACTATTGCATGCTATAGGCTATGTTTGACAGGAAGACATCCACACAGTACCACAGCAATTAAGTAGTAGAGAACTGGGCAGGGAAGGGCAAGAGTTAGGGGAGATTTAGATTTTCTATTGGTTGAAAGTGTGTTTATCAGTTACTTTTCTCTTGGGAGCAATGAAAATTGTCTAAAATTGATAATGTTGATGATCATATAATTAAGTGAAATAATGTGAGGGACATGGACTGTTGACTTTGGACATTATACATGATGTCCTATGGATGGAGGTGGCTGAAGGATACACTGACCTTGAAGTAGAATGAGGAATTGTGGTGAATGCAGATAATAATCTAATATTGTGCTCCTGAAGAAAGGAACAAAGTTGTGAGGATTCAACAAGGTGACAAATCTGGGGGACATTATGTGATGCAAAATAAGCCAGAAGCAAAAGAGCAAATATTGTATGATCTCATTTAGAAAATATTTATAAGAAAATTGACGTTGATTGTAAGCTTTTATAGCAGTCACATTTAGCCTGGAGCTGTAACTGTTATCTTCTAGATTTTGAGAGATTGTGCTATGTATAACCTGGTATTTCTCTGGAGCTTTCATTACCTAGGTGACACCTAAGACTCAGAGTAGGAATTCTGCAGGTCTGAAAGTCAACACTGTTGCATACATCAACTGTTAAAGAAACTGAAAAATAAATCAGGCTTCAATCATACTTAAGAACAAAGCAAGTCAGATTAGGACTAAGATACATCAGAATACAAGGGAAAGGAGGGCATTGCCTGCATTTTAGAACTTCACCTACTCTATGAGACCAAATAAAGAGAGGTTCATTTTGTCCAAAACTTAAATTTTCTGTAAAACATAATCTAACTCAACCTGTCTGGATAGATCATTTAAACAACCCAAACACATGGAACCTAGATCCAAATGAGAGTTTGTAATCCTGTACAGTTCAGTGTAATGCCCAGATACATTCTTGAGTATTTTGAGCAGATAATTAAAAGTATTGGAAAAGTCCTTTGATGGGTGGGAGAAAAGATATGGAATTATTCAATTTTACCACCAGGGAATCCCCTGATACTGTCTGTCTCAAACTTTATAGACTCCCAAGTAATGTGCTATGCCCTTGATCTTGAGGCTTCCTCTTGTGAAGCTTATTTATGTAATGGAGAAGCTAAGCCTACCTATAGTTATGTCCAAGAGTTACTTCTAGAGGACCTCTTTTGTTGCTCAAATGCCATGCTTCTCTCTCTAAACCCAATTTTATTTGCCAATAAAATTATTACTCTCCCCTCTATGTGGGACATGACATCCAGGAGTGAAAGTCACCCTGGAAACATGGGATATGAGTCTCAGGGATGAGCCTGGCACTGGCACCATGGGATTGACCATCCTTTTCTGACCAAAATGGGGAAAAAATATAACAAAATAAGGTATCAGTGGCTAAGAGAATTCAAATAGAGTCAAGAGGCTCTTCTGTAAGCTACTCTTTAGGCAAGTTTCAGTTAGATAGTGCTATTTACTATGGTTTGCCAAACCCCAATTAAAACCATCCCTGTCAATCCTAAAGAACACCTAGGGCTCTATTTGAGATTCTACTAAGGTTTCATGCACTATAATATCTTTTCAGAAACCTGCGACCTCCGGATCGGTTCCTAGCCCAGACAAGTCCTAAAACCCAAAGTGGCCAGCCTCTTCAGAACATCAACTAGTTCCATCTCCCTATCCCATAGTATTCACTGCCCTTTCCAGTACAAAAAAGTTTGAATGAACACAGCACAAATACCCCTAAAGA
>PVIY010014070.1:0-57452 GCA_004026745.1 Myrmecophaga tridactyla | reverse complement strand
TGCCCCTCTTTTCTTGGGGAATATACTCCCTGAATGGAATTTTCTTCCCCACTTGACTCATTACTTTTTCCCTCATTCCTATCTTAACTCAGCCCTTGCCTGGGTCAGTCTGACAATTGAAAATGCCTGAGGCTTTCTCTAATTGGGTGCTTAGAATAGCTAAAAAAGAAAAAGAAAGAAAAGAAATCCCTTTTCAGAGCCAGCCCTCTGCCTGAGATCACCAGGATCCCCTAGGATAACCAGTCAAGAGGCAGAGTTGGTACCAGGCTCTCTGTGCCCCCCTTTTCCAGTTCCCTGAGCTCAGCTGACTAAAAAATCCTACTTGGTTATTCTTTTTAGTTTAATTAGATTTTCGTCTGTCAGCCCCATCTTCTCTCTACTGATGTTAAAACTGTAATTGAGCTCAGCTTCCCTTCCTCCCAGTTGAAACTATTTAAAGGTATGCACTTTAGGGAATTATCTTTTTCAACTAACTAGTTACTTTGCTTTTCAGACATATATTAATGCCACCTTTGCTTGGGGCATTGCTGAGGCCTGAGAATGCAGACATTGCTATCTAATGGGCTGTTAGGAAGTTATAAAAAAAAAGAGGAAGGAAAAAATCCTTTTCAAAGCCAGATCACAGGCCCCAGGGTTTGCTAATCAAGAGCTGGAATTGGTATTTGACTCTATGTATTGATTTTTTCTTGGTGCTCAGCCCTTTACCTGTATTTTGAGCTTGTCCAACTCAAAAAGCCTATTTTTTTTTTGTCAGCCCTGCCCGCTCACTGTCTGGGTGAAGTCTCCTGGATCTTTTCATGCTTGCCCCCAGTTTACCAGCACTTGGAACTTGTATTCAGCAGTCCAAATTTGTTAATTCTGCAATTGGAGCTTGGTTGGGCTACCCTCTTTGCTCCTAGTGGAGGGGGCTTCTTTTTCCCTTGGGGAACCACCTCTGAGATAGCCTGCCATCCCAGTGGCAGAGGGGTACCAGCCTCCATGGCTTGGGGGGCTTACAGTTCTGTGTGGGATTCAACCCTTCCAACCATTCCAGACTGGCATATGATGTGTGTCAGGTCACTGAAATCCCCAAAACATTTGGTCTGGACAGTTGCTGGTTATTTCTTAGGTGCTCTGGAGGACTAACTAAATTCCAAACTTCACTATGTCACCATCTTTGGCATAGTTGAACTGTAATCCAGTAGCCTTGATTCTTAAAGATGATTGGATAGCTATAGAGCTTTTAAGATGTGACCATGTGATTGTGATAACCTTGTGACTGACAATCCCTTTATCCAGTATACTGACAGATGAGTAAGAAAAAAACCCAAAAAGAAATAAATAATGGGGGCTAGGAGGTGTGGGATGGGATGTTTTGGGTGTTGTGTTCTTTTTTACTTTTATTTTTTTCTTATTTTAATTTTTTGGAGTAATGAAAACTTTCAAAAGTCAATTGGGATGATGAATATATAGGTATGTGATGAGGCTATAAACAACTGATTATAAACTTTGGATGATTTTATGGTACGTGAACATATAATATACCTCAGTAAAACTGTATTAAAATCGAGACCATGGATTGTTCTGGGGTGTAAGTGATAAATGAAAGAATTGTCTCAACCTCAGAATTTAGCTCTTAGTGGAGGCAATAAAATAACCTCATGTTTATAACAGATATTTTGTGTAAGAAAGAAAAATTAATTGATCTAAAAGGGCCAGAACACATAATAAAGCTCCTGTCCACCTCTGGACAGATGTATGCAGGTTTAAGATGGGCATTTCATCAGGATAAGTATTTCTTTCTCTACTTAAAGCCCTTTCCTCCAGCGCAAAGAGAGGAAATGTGAATGGGAAACATAAAAATACATCTCTAAGGGGCAGCCTCTATGATGACCAAGACTGTTTTTCTAACTCTTGCCCAAGCTGTCAGTATGGCTTCTTGCTTGCTTGCACCCTGCCTTGAATACCTTGAGACTAATCTTGAAACTGTAGGACTGCAGAGAAAAACAACTTGGATTGCAGAAAAGGAACCCCAGGAATATAGTGTATTTCAGACAATAGCTATTACAAGTTATCAACTTTATCCTGACCACCCTTCTCTCTTTCACCATATACCCTACTGGTACTTTTTCACTCCCTATGCCCTGAATATAAAACTCAACCAACAATTTGTACTCCTTGGAGTTGAGTTCTACTCTCTTTTCCCATGGGAGATGTGAGTGAAGTCATCCTTGCCTCCATGCAATTCTTTCACTAACACTGTTTACAGGAATTCATGTACTCTCTGCTTTCCTATACTGAAATCAAAGCCTACCTATGTGTGCAGAGTTCTTTTACCTCTTATTTCTCTGAGATCTATCTCTTCAATTTAGGGAATAACCCAGTGTCCGATTCTGAATTGTGGAAAATTTTCTTGCCAAGGGACTCATAATGCTGCAAGACTGACACCATTGTTTTACTTTTACAATTAGATTTCAATTCCTTCTAAATTATCATGACAATATTAAATGACATTGTAAAGGATAATTTATACACCATCCACCTTTACTTAAATGCATGTCTTTATCTACATAGCATCCATCTTTACCACACACATGTATATGTTAGCAATAATAGTTGGCCCCTTCTTTTGCGTTCTACTGTTTTCAGTTAACACTCAAAGTCACTTTCTTATTAACTCAAGCTGTTTAAATTATTTTCAGAGATGCACAAATAATAGAACCTGACTTGTCAACCATAATGTTCAAGACAGTGAATGCCTCTTTCTGCTTATGTGAACAACAAAGCTCTAAGACAATAAGAAAAGTCCTTAATGTTGTCAATTAGGGGATAATTAAATGATCTCAAGGTGGATCGAACATCATTTTCATAAAGAATTTCATAAACATAAGCTACACTTGGATATTCTGAGTTCTATATAGAAAGAGATAATGTCTGTTATTTTAGGACAATGATCTCAAATTACAATACTGTATCTACAGTAAGCGTCAGTGAAGTTTAATCCCTTTATTCATTACACTAGCATTCATTGAGTTAGCACTGTTCTCAATTTTGGATATCAAGTAGTAAGGAGGATATAAAACTGTTTTCCCAAAATCTACATATGTGTGGAGTGACAAAATAAATGTAAGTAAATAAATAAATTGTTGTCTTGTAGTTGTAAGTGCTATGAAACAGCTTAATGATACGGGGGGACTGTTTGGATGCTCATTGAGCAAATAAGTAAGTGTTCACCCACTCGCCCACAGAGAGCAGATGATTGATGTCCTCCAGCATCACAGCTATATGATTTTCTCTGAGATGTGTACAGCAGAGCACAGTCTTACTTGGTGAAGTCAATAGGTAAAACCTTGAAAATCACTTAGTAAAACATCCTGAATATCCTGGTTCAGCTAGGGCTACCTGTACCAATGTCCATCAAAGGATGGTCAAGGATGATGGCACGGAAGAAGGAGGCTGTGTGTATAGAAATTTCAAACCTTTGTTTCTAGTCATATAATTCTTAGTACTGACCCGCAGCCTTAATTTCATATGTGTCTTACTTAGCTTTCTAGGGCTGCTATAACAAATATCAGACTGATTTAACAACAGTATTATATTGTTTCACAGTTTTGAAAGCTACAAGTCAAAAATCAAGGAATCAGGAGAACCAGCTTATCTGAAGTCTCTAGTGTTCTTGTGTGGGTTACCAACATCCATAACTCAGTCTCTGCCTCTGCCACATGGCTCTGTCTCTCACCACCTGTCTCCTACTGACTGTATCGAAATTTCCTCTGCTCATAAATACTCTGGTCATATTGGATGAAGGCCCACCTTTATTTAATTTGGCCTCTCAAATTAATAACGTCTTCAATGATCCTACTTATGTATGGGTTCCCATCAGCAGGACTGGAAATAATGACTTGAGCATATCTTCTTTAATGCAATTTTATTGAGACATATCTGCACATCATACAACCCAAAGTACACAGTCAGTGGTTCACAGTATCATTGCATAGTTCTGCTTTTATCAGCACAATCAGTTTTAGAACTTTTTAATACTTCAAAAAAAAAAAGAGTGAAAATTCAAATCATCCCATACCACTTATCCCCCCAAACACTGTATTGGTGTGGTATGCCTGCAATGGTTGATGAAAGAATAGTAAGATCTTACTCTTAACTATAGTCCATAGTTTGCAATAGGTTCCAAATCTCATTAATTTTTTCTTAACACACATCCTCCCTATTGTTTATTTTTTATTTCTTTTTTTCTTGCACATCTGCCCGTAACTGAATGAAGAGGGCAATAGTAACAAAGTTTCAACAATCACATTTTCACAACTTAAAAGCTATATAGTTATACAATCATCCTCAAGGGTCAAGTCTATTATATTACAATTCAACACTTTTATATATCTCTTTCTCTCTAGTTAATCTAATACACCAAAAACTGAAAAGAGATATTTATATGCTGAAAAGAAAAACCAGATGATATCTTGACTCTATTTGAAATCTTTCAGCCACTGAAGCTTTATTTTGTTTCATTTTATTTTCCCCTTTTGGTCAAGAAGGCTTTCTCAGTCCCACAATGCCAGAGCCAGACTCATTCCCTGGAGTAATGTCACATGTTGCCAGGGAGATTTACACCCCTGGGTGCCATGTCCCATGTGGGGGGAGAGCAGTGAGTTTATCTGCAGAGTTGACTTAGAGAGAGAGGCCACATCTGAGCAAGAAAAGAGGTTCTCTGGGAGTTGACTGTTAGGCATAATCATCAGTAGGTTTAGCTTCTCCTTTGCAGGGATAAGTTTCAAAGGGCAAACTCCAAGATCAGGAGCCTGGCTCATCAAATTGGCAGTCCCCAATGATTCTGAGAATATCTACAGTGGGGAACTTTAATATTTACTCCTTTTCCCCCATTTCATCAAAAGGGGATGAAAATACTTTTTAATCTTCCCAGATTATTCTGGGATGTACAGGGGCATCACAAATTGTAAAATGTACAAACCTCTCTCCCTATTCAAGGTTCCATGAATTATGATGTTTGAATAAGCTGACCATACAAGTTGAAGTAGATAGTGTGCTATGAATATATATATATATATGCTGTATGCTGAATGGCAGGGATCACATTTCATTCTTTTTCCATGTGAGTATCCCGTTATTGCAGAACCTTTTGTTGAATTTTTGTTGTTTGTTTTCCTTTGTTTCTTTTGCTTGTTTGTTTGTTTTTGAGAAGTGCATGGGCTGGGAATTGAACCCTGGTCTCCCACATGGCAGGCAAGAATTCTACCACTGAGCTATCCTTGCACACCCCAGAAAATATATATTTTGCACTAAAAAAAACATCTCCTTTGATCTCACAAAGAAGTTGAAGTCTTAAAATACAGTAAATATTGTCCTTTACTTTTAGTCTGATTTACCTTATTCATACATGGATCAACTTCATTCATATCTCTAATTGAAGTCTGATCACCGTTTCAGTGTTTTTAATAGTTGATATATAGGGCAATGCTGACTTTCATAGATGCAGAACTCTAGCTCTAAGTCTCAGGTGTCACAAAAATATCTGATGTTCCAGGAAGGACCAGGTTATAAACAAAGAACTCAATGTCACAGAATTTAGAATTAACAGTTATAACTCTGGCATAGATGTGATTGCTATAATAGCTCACATTTAGAAAGCTTTACAGTAGGCCTTCCTGTAATAATATGCTCTTAAATTCAATTCTCAGAGTTTACATATTATAGTTAGTCCATTTTAGTGAGGCATTATAATATTTATCTTTTCACATGTCTTACATCATTCAACTTACTGTCTTCAAGTTTCATTCACCTAGTTACAGGCCTCATGATCCATTCCTTCTTGCAGCCATTCAGTAGTTCATTATATGTATACACATGGCTTTGTGTTAGTGGTCTGAGCCTTTTGTGTAAAACTAAAAATTGTAGACACCAATACACAGTGGCCATTTTTTGGTCCATTGATCTAACACCCTACTTAGTCATTTCAACATATAATTACCAAGGACATTTCCTATGTCCCTCTCACTCTTTACCACACCTGCCATTCAAGATATCAATAAGAGGTGACTCCAAATATCTGTATATTTCTATTTTTGCATGTGTCAGAGCATATGACCAGAATATTATTCCTGGTCACAATATGAAATCACAACTCCTAGCAGGTTTTGAAAATATCTACAATCTTACTGTGTCTTCCTAATTCAATCTTTCTTCCATTTTTCTTAAATACTTCAAACTTTCTCCATACCTTTTGAAACTTACATTTCCACATCTCCCCTCACTTTCAATAGATAGGCTTAACTCCTATGAAACACATGAATTACATACTTTGACAAATTACATCAACTTAGCTCTTCATGCATTCATAGCTTTCTGTTATTCTTTCTGTGCTGGTTTGAATCTATGGTTGACTCCAGAAAAGCCATGTCCTTTAATCCTCATTAAATATTGCTGGGTGGGAGCATTTTGATTGTTCCAATGGAGATGTGACTCACCCAATTGTGGGTGGTAACTTTTGATTAGATGATTTCCATGGAGGTGTGTCTCTACTCATTGAAGGTGGAGTTGCTTACCAGAATCCTTTAAAAGAGGAAACATTTTGGAGACAGTCCCTTTTTGGTAGAGCCATGAGAAAGCCAGCAGGTGCCGCCATGTTCACCATGTGCCCTTCCAGCTGAGAGAAACGTTGAACATCATCAGCCTTCTTGAACCAAGGTATCTTTCCCTGGATGCCTTAAATTGGACATTTCTATAGATTTGTTTTAGTTGGGACATTTTCTCAGCCTTAGAACTGTAAACTAGTAACTTATTAAATTCCCCTTTTTAAAAGACATTTTGTTTCTGGTATATTACATTCTGGCAGCTAGCAAACTAGAACACCTTCTCTTCTATCAAATTGAAGACTCATATTATCCCTGGCTAAGTCCAATGTCTCCAACTGAATCTCCATCTCTCCTGTTTCTTCAGGAACTTTATAGTATTAATTAAAAATTAAATTTCCTTTATCACTAAACTCTCCTCTTCAAAGCTCATTGCCTCATTGTTTCAATTTATTATATCTCTATTATCTTGACACAAAGACCTACTCTTAATCTATTATTTCTCTAGCCTCTGCCCTCTTCTTCATCCCTACACAAATTGAAAATTGAAACTACAGTTATCATTTTCTCAAACCACCCCTTATCCTTTGACTTATTAATGCTAATGTTTTTTTCATAAATAATTTTGCTAGCATAACCAACTATCTCCCCTTAAATAAATTCAGTGAGTTTGTTTATTTTACCTTGGACCAAAGAATTAGACATGACTAACTTTGGAGAACCACATCAACAATAAAAAACCAACCACTCTGGCATCTCAGTCTCCTCAGTCTTCATCCATCATACTCTAGACATTCTTTCCCAAGATGCTTTGCAAAGAGCTCTTCAAACAACGCTATTGAACAGTTCAGGGTTCAATCTTAGAACAAAATGGAGGCAAGGCATAAGATGTTTTAGGGCTCTGTCCCTCCCCCAAAATGTGAACAACCAGCAAGAACTGCCAAAAACATCTTCCTATGAGCTCTATAAAAGTTAAAGGATTGCAGTAACTGGACGAGTACTAAATCAAGAAAAGTCAACTTAAAAGCAGTACGATCTCATGGTATCCCACCTGGCCCTTCCTTCACTTCTCACTGGCTCAGAGTGGAGCCAGACCAGGCTTCCAGTGCATATCCCTGGTTGTGGTTCTGGAGAGAGCAGAATAACCCTTGTGAACACACTGAGAGCATATGTATGTGGGCTGATCTCTCTGTAGTGATTTGTGGGACTTTCCCTGCATGTAGACTAAGATGCATCCTGCATGTAGCAAGATGACTTGCTTACCTAGCTCTTCTACAGATTTCTGTTTGGTGCAAAGGATTGATGGCTGTAGGAAACAGTACCTAGGATGATGATGAAACTGTCCCCTAGGGAAGAGGGGGAGATTTGTAACCATGTAAATGTTGGAATTCTTAAGGCCTAAGATAAGGAATCTGTACATAAAGGATCTGGGATGCTGCTATGCTTTGCCCTGGAGCTATTCCCAAATTCATTTTATGGATAAACTCCTATGGGGAACACTTGCATAGCACAGCCTGCAAAGACTGGGAAAGATGTTTTATTTTTTTCCCCATTAGTTTTCTATCTTTTTTTGTTAATTTTGTTAGCTCCTGCCACTCAAAGAAATCTTTGTCACAACAACAGCTGGATACAAATTTTCAGAACAGAAACTGCAGAGTCTAAATTCCAGTGATAACATGCTAAAATATAAAAAAAATCCAGGTTTCAATGAAAAGATTATAAAACATGCAAAGAAACTGGAAGAGAATGCACAGATAAAGGACAAAATTAAAGCATCAGAAACCATCAATGAGGAAGATCAGATCTGGGACATTCCAGAAAATGATTTATTTAAAATTCTCCTAAATAGGTTCAAAGAGCTAAACATGGACAAAGAGAGAAGATATATTAGGAAAATGATAGATTACCACAAAAAGAATATCCACAGAGGCATGAGAATTATGTACAGGAACCAAACAGAGATGAGGACCACAGTTATGAAATTAAAAACTCCCCTGAGGAGTTAAGAGCAGATTGAAGCTGTAAGAAGAAAGAACCAGTGAATTTGAAAATAAGGTCATTGAAACAATCTAATTTGGTGAGCAAAAAGAAGAAAAAATAAAGAAAAATCAATAGAGCCTGAGGACCCTGTGTTACATCATCAAGTATACAAATATATGCGTTGTGAGAATCCTAGAAGGAAGAGTGAAAGGGGTAGAGAGAATATTCAATGAAATAATGGCTGGAAACTTCCCAGGTTTAATAAGAGACATGAATATAAACATCCAAGATGCTTAATGAACTCCCAACAGGATAAACACAATTAGATTCAGAAAACACCCTGTTAAATCAAACTGTCAAATGCCAAATATAAAAAAAGGAATTCTGAAAGCTGCAAGAGAGAACAGCATGTCTCATAACAGGGAGAATCAATAAGATTAAATTCCTACTTCTCAGCAGTAACCAGGGAATAAACAGACAATGAGAAGACATATTTAAAGTACTGAAAATGAAAAAATGGCAACCATGAATTTTTTAACTGGCAAAACTGTCTTTCAAAAAAAGAAGCAGGAATTAAGACATTTCCAGATAAACAAAAGCTGAGGGACTTCAACACCACTAGGCTGACCCTATAAGAGATACTAAAGGGAATTCTTCATGTTGAAAGAAAGGTCACAAGACAATTGACTGAAGCCACATGAACAATAAAGATTTCCAGTAAAGAAAATGACATGAGTAAATATAAATATCAGTATTATTGTATTTTTGATTTGTAAAACTACTTTTTGTGTTTTGCAGGATTTAAAGGCAAATGCAGAAAATATAACATCAAATCAATGATATTGAACTCAATGTATAAACACGTAATTTGTGACAAGAACCACATAAAGGTAGGAGGATAGAGGGGGACAGGAATATCGTTTATGTATATTGTTGTAATAGTAAAGCTGGTATCAAAGCAAATGAGATTTTTATAGATTTAGGATGCTAAATTTAAGCCCCATAGTAATCATAAAGAAAATATCATAGAATATGCAAACTCATAGAGACAGACAGTGGAGTATGGATTACCGTGAGTGTGGGGTAGGGGAAATGGGGAGTTAAAACAAAATGAGTATAGGATTTCTGTCTGGGTGAAGAGGAAGTTATAGCAATGGATGATGGTGAAGGTACTACAGCACTATGTGATTAATCCTACCGAATGGTATACTTGGGAAGGGCAAACTTACATGGTATATATGTTTCCATGGTTTTTAAAAAAGAAAGAGATAAGGAAAATTATTGAAGTAGGGAAAAACTCCAAACACCACACAAGAAAGCACTGGAGCCTCTGAGAAGTGGTCAAGCTTTTTATTACCGGCAGGCTCAGAGAACTTCTGGCCAAAGTCTGAGCCCTGAATATTCTTTGTTTCCAGATTATATTGGAAAGCAAGCAGGGAGGGAGTAACTATGGGAATGGACAGGTATGGTGCTATAAGCTCTGGCTTGCAGCTGATTTATTTTGTCTGGAATGCTGGTGGGCCTGGGCATGCCTGGCAGATGCAGTAGACATTTTGTTTCACTATCTCTTTCAGAAAACATGTTTTTACACATTCTTGAGAGTACACAAATTCATAAAGTTATTTCAGTAAAGAAATACTGCAATAATACTGGGGCACTCTTACAAACACCTCAACATAATACGGACGGAATTTTAGAATGGTAGAAAGACCCAAAAGACATTATTGGGACAGGAGAAAAAATTGGAGTATACAATGTAAGCTTTATATCAATGCTAAATTTCTTGAACTTTATAACTGCACTTAAGGTGATTACATAAATTGATTTCCTTGTTCATAGGAAATCCACACGGGAGTATTGTGAGTTCAAGAAGACTGATGTGGGCAACATGCTCTTAAACATTAATAAAATATATATAGATGATATATAGATGGTAGATAGTAGAATGATATGGCAAATGGGGAAAATATTAAAATTGGTGAATGAGAATATCTGGGTGTGGGTATGGGCTAACTTGGATTTCTCCCTGTGGGGTTTGTATAATTTTGCACCTGTCCTGAATGTTTGAAATTTTTAAAAAAATAAAAATCTAAAAAAATTCTAGTACCTCTTCTTTCCCATTTCTGTAAAATTTTCTTTCAATTTCTCACATCATTCATTCAATTGTTTCAATTTCTTCCATTGTTATTTCTAAAATGACAATGAAAAATACTATAGTCTGGGGTAAATTCTGAGCTATCTTCTCTCCTTGCATAATTATGGATGCTTGAAATGAAATATATATCAGGACATATCTCCCTCCAAAAAACTAAATTACTCTTGGTGTTCCCAATCTTAGTTAATGGCTCCACCCAGTTTCCATGTATTGGCCTGTGAAATCCCTTCTCAGAACCACCCAAACACAATTACACATTGTTATTATATCAACACTGATCGATATTGTAATATTTAATTTCTACTATAGTCCTCTTAAACACTTTCCTACCTTATATTCATGATCCTTCATTCTTGATTTAAATATCAATTTCTCAGAGATCCCTACCCTGAACCCCAAATTATTTGCTTTTTCCTTCTCAATCTCATTGTTTTAATTATACTGAAACGAGTACTTCAGATCACTCCTCTAATTTTTCATTTTACCTTGTCTTTGTTGGTTGATTATCTCCCCCACCAGTTGAACTGCAGAAAATGGTTCCCTGAATTCTAAAATAAGACATGTCTGTCTTTGACCATTTCAAATAAATTACAATCTAGGGAAAAGCCATGTTCATGAGAACCTACCCTGTCTTCAGATGACCTGTCCCCAAATGCCTCCAGTCATCTTAAATAATTATCTTTTGAAAATTTACAAAACAATGGAGCTATGTCCTTCTTGGGTAAAATTCTCTCCAGCACTTACCAGAACCCAAATAGAAAGAAAAGCCAATCAAGGGTTTACCTAGGATGCTGCCACCACACTCTGGAGCTGGACGCTTCTTTCTGAAGAGACATTTCTTTCTTTCTCTTGCCAAAACTTACCAGGTTTACTCCTTTCACATGTGAATCCACACCTTCCCCATCCTGACTACCCTGAAATCAATCCTGTAGTTGTGGGACTGTTGAGAAAAACAGCTAGGGCTATGGAAGAAGAAAAAAGGAAAAAAAGACAACTTCAAACCCTAACAATTCTATATATCAAAGTTGCCCACAATCATCCCTCTTCTCTCACTGTCACCCTGCTTAGGCTAGTCAGGCACCTGAGAGACTCTAAATGAGTAGCACTTTATCTAACTCCTCCTCTCTTCCAGCCTTTACAAACTTCAGATGGCTTAATTTCCACAAAGGAAAACACCCAGAAGCAAGTGATCCTACTTACAACCTCAGTAAATCTCCCACTCAATAGTGTGGAACAAAATTGTCCTAAGTACCACTCACCTACCCTAGTTTTCAATCCCCCTTCCTATCTTCCATGGCTTTTCCTCCAACTGACTCTCAGCCCTTAAAAACCTGACTGCCCTTCATTTCGATGGAGTTGTGTTCCCTCTCTCCCTTGCTATAGCAATCCTTGAATAAAGCCATCCTTGTCTAACAATGTAGGCTTTTCTTTAAAAGTTATTGATGCCATAACTTGGATAAGATCAGAACATTCCCTGCACCCCGGACCTCTCAAATGGACTGACTCAGTTGCACTGCAGACCTACTATCCTCTGCTCACTTGGCTGTCTGGACCGTCATGTCAGTCTCCTTATCAGGTGCTATGGATTGTTGAAGAATGGTAAGGATTTGACTTGAATTGTTTGAAAGTACTCTCTGTATTTTGAGATCTCTTTGAGTGGGAATTCACTCTCTGACTCTTTTGGCTTGAGTGGGACGTTTCCTGGACAAGTCTTCTTGGCTCTTTTGAATGGGTATTACATCTCTCCATTGAGCAGGATTATTCATGGATCCCACTTCCTACCCCTTCCTTGAGTGGGATTCTTCCTGAATCCTCTTTCTTTTCTTTGAGTCAGATTCTTCCTGGTCTTGTATGAGACCTTTGTCTTCTGTTTGTCTTCTTTGTTCTTGTGATCTCATTTGAATTGTGATCTTTTTGTTGGGATCATAAATTTTAATTATTGTGTTGATGCCTGCCTTTACTGCAGGAAATTCCCAATCTTCTGGCACTTTGCCTGTAAATAACCCTGCTGCTGATTATAAGCATTGCCATTCCAGTGTTACCTCTGTCCAATTTGTTTCTTCAGGGCAAAATTTTAACTTAGATGTATCCAGATCTCCAATGGGAGAAATTTGCAATCTCCTCAAAGTTGCTAATCTAAGACCTTTCTCTCCTCTTATATCATTCCTCCCTCCTTCTTTGTACCACCTCCATCCTTCCCTTTAGCTCCTTTGAATCTATTCTCTTCCCACTCTAGCCCCCAACTCCCTATAGTTACTGGAACTTCTGCCCCCTATCCCCTTTGGGGGCTCTACAAGGGTTCAGGGATATCAAAAGCAACCAACTGAGGCTGAAAAATAAAATTGAAAACAGATTGGACATTTTATCCACTCAGACTTTGGAGATACCAAAATGGCTGCTTGGTCTCTCCTCAGTCCTTCACCTAAAATTTGGTCTACAGTTTCCATAAGAGTACATATTGATTTAAAGAAGTGTTAAAATTCTCCTTCACTAATATTCGTGGGGATCTTTAGTCCTCAGTTTAAGCAAATAGCCCAAATTTGTTCCATTTGCCATGAACACAACCCTATTTATGAAAAGCAAAACTGTGACAAAGACAAAAGCCATCTCTATTTTTTTTTTTACTGTATAACATATATACAAATCAAAGAAAGAAAAAAGCAATAGTTTTCAAATCACTCTTCAACAAGTAGTTACAGGACAGATCCCAGAGCTATGGGTTATGGGCTACCATATCATCATCTCAGCTTTTTCCTTCTAGTTGCTCCAGAATATAGGAGGCTAGAAGGAATAAATATTTTTTTATCATCACAATTGACTTTTCTTTTTTTGTGAAAAATAACATATATACAAAAAAAGCAATACATTTGAAAGTACAGTGAAATAATTAGTTGTAGAACAGATTTCAGAGTTTGGCATGGGTTACCATTCCACAATTTTAGGTTTTTCCTTCTAGCTGCTCTAAGATACTGGAAGCTAAAAGAAATTATCAATTTAATGATTCAGCAATCATACTCATTTGTTAAACTCTACCTTCTTTATTTAACTCCACCATCACCTTTGATGTTTCTATCCCACTCCTTAGGGATATTTGAGCTATGGCCATTCTAACATTTTCATGTTCGAAGGGTCTGTCAATATTTTGGGGTATGGAGATGGAACTATCTAATGTTCTGGAAAGGCTAGGCCCTCTAGGTTTCAGGACTTATCTGATCCGGGGAGGATCTGGAGGTTGTAAGTTTCTGGAAAGATACCCTACGGCATGGGACTTTGTAAAATCTTATATATTACCCTAGGTGTTCTTTAGGATTGGCTGGAATGGTCCTGGTTGGGGTTTGGCAGGTTATGATAGGTAGCAATGTTTAACTGAAGCTTGCGTAAGAGTGACCTCCAGAATAGTCTGTTGACTCTATTTGAACTCTTTCAGTCACTGTTATTTTATTAGTTATACTTTTTTCCCCTTTTGGTTAGGATGGAATTGTTGATCCCATGGTGCCAGGGGAAGACTCATTCCTGGAAATCATCTCCCACACTGCCAGGGAGACTTGTATACCTAGATGTCATGTCCCATGTAGAGGGGAGGGCAATTATTTCACTTACAGAACTGGCCTTAGAGAGTGTGAGGCCACATCTGAGCAACAAAAGAGATCTTCCAGAAGTAACTCTTAGGCCTATAAGTAGGCTAAATTTCTCCACTACATACATAAGCTTCATAAGAGTAAGTCTGAAGATCAAGGGCTTGGCCTATTGATTGGTTGTCCCTAATGTTTGGCACAGTATCAGGGGTTTCCCCAGTGGTCAAGTTTAATAGTTCCATATTTTTTCTTCCATTCCTCAAGGGACTTTGCCAAAACTTTTTGGTTATCTGCTTAATATATTCTAGGATGTATCCAGGCATTACATTAAGCAATATAGGATTAAAGGGCCTCTTTCTTATTCTGGGATCCCTGTGTTTCAATTGTTCAAGTGAGCAGGGCAGACAAGTTAAATTAGATTACATGCTACAGAAAATTTAGATTCCAGAAAAAATAAACCTTTCTTCTTTTGGCTTAAAGAGTAGGTGCAGTTTTAAAATATACAATTACACCTACTCGACAATGTCTTCATTACCCTGTGTTCTGAATTACTTTAATCCAGAGCTGATTGGCTTCATTCTTATTTCTAAATACCAGCTTATACATACATAAAACAGCATCTCAAAACCCAGGTATAATAATTATCATTATGGACTAAATATGTCTGCTATAAGAGTTTATAATCTAGGCCCCTATTTTCTGATAAGCATTTTCTAAAGGAGGCCATACAATAATTGTTCTTTCATTTCTGGCTTACTTTGTCTCACCACATGTCCCACAGGTTCATTCACATCGTTGCATGCCTCACAACTTCATTCCTTTTTGTATCAGCACGATATTCAATCATATGTGGACACCATCATTCACCAATCTACTTCTCAGTGCATCCTTCAATCTCCTCCATTCATTAGACAAAAGGCCAGCTCTTTTATATTAAACCAGTGTTTTATATTTCAGTGTTTATGTATGATGCATGGCTAAAAATTTTTTTAGAATTGAATCTCCAAGTTCTCTATTTGTGTCTGCTTGTCTATATATAATGCTTTATGTAAGATATTTTGTTAGCTCCAGATGCTGTTATCAAATTAACTTACAAAATTCCTGAAACAACTCTATTCTGATTGGCTTAAAGAGAAATAAGTGCTTATATAAATTAAATACTCCTTAAATCCCAGGAACTTAAGAAAACTAAAATTGTAGTGCTTCCAAGGTTTTTAAAAAATGCATTCTTATAAAATCTAAACCCTCAAGTGTTTAAAGAAATCTTCATGTACTTTGTTTGGCAAATAAGACTATACTGGTTTAATAAAAACAGCTAAGTCATCTAAGTTATCAGTGCTAGGCTCAATATAAATATACATTTTTATTATACTTTGGTGTATTTTTAGTAAACTTTTCCCAAATCAGATAAGCTAGACTTATATATAAACTAGATGTTTGAGATGACAAAAAATGTAAATTTGTTCAACCAAATTGAATCATTAGCAATAATTGTGTTTTATAGGATGTCAGCTTGAAGACAGATTTTAAGACATTTTAATAATGTAAAACTTTAGGTTTATGCTAACTTATGTATGCAAGGTCTGCGGGATATAGTTCTGTTAAGGAAAAAGGGAATAGCTATGTCCTAATGTAAAATGACTGGTTATTATAGAATAAGAAAGAGGAAAGTATAGGATTAAACAAATGTCTATGAAAAATTATTAAAGATTTGTGGAAGGGGAATTTTATTTCTTGTGGTTAAAGCTGGATGAGACTTGTATTCTTTAAAAGAGCTTTAATGTCTATTAGTATACCAAATTTCTTTCTTAATATACAATAATTTGTTATTTTCTCTATTAAAAATGAAAAATTTTCTTGGATTATTGATCTGTTTTTAATTATATCTTACCTTTCTTTACCTTCTGAGTAATGAGCCAAATAGGCAGAATCTATGTCTTATCAAAATAATTTACTATACTGTGGTAGTTAGATTCAGTTGTCAACTTGGCCAGGTAAGCGTACCTAATTTTGTTGCTACGGACATGAGCCAATGATATGTGAACCTCATCTGTTGCTGATTTACATCTGCAGTCGGCTAGGAGGCGTGCCTGCTGCAATGAAGGACATTTGACTAATTGGCTGGTGCTTAAATGAGAGAGCTCAATGTAGCATAGCCCAAGCAGCTCAGCATACCTCATCTCAGCACTTGCAGCTCAGCCCAGGCCTTTGGAGATACAGAAAGAAGTCACCCCGGGGAAAGTTGTTGGAACCCAGGGGCCTGGAGAGAAGGCCAGCAGAGATCATCCTGTGCCTTCCCACGTAAGAAAGAACCTCAGTGGAAAGTTAGCTGCCTTTCCTCTGAAGAGCTAACAAAATAAATCCCCTTTTATTAAAAGCCAATCCGTTTCTGGTGTGTTACATTCCAGCAGCTAGCAAACTAGAACATATACTTTATGTCCTTGATTGTTTAAGAGAACCAATTTTTCTCAGTATTAAAAAAACTAAAATTTTTATGCTCATGTTACCTCCTTGTTTACTTTTAAAATCTTTTTATTGTCTCTTTGGTTAACTAAAAATCCAAGTATTGTTTGCAGTGACAGATGTCTAAACTTCTTGATGATATTTGACATTTTGGATTTAACAAAATCAAATCCTAAATAATGTCTTCTTGCTCTCAAACTGTCTTTGGGATTTTCCAGAGGGCCCCTGGGAAATCACAAAGGATTTATTCACTCACCTTTTAAAGGTTATTTGACATGTGGTGCATTGCATGGGAAGTACTGTCAAAGTAAAAGAGATGCTTAACCTTTCCTACATAAAATTTGTATGGGTAATATAATTTAAATCTTTCAAAAATTGTAGAAAGTTCTACATCTTTTCCCCTTTTTCTGATCTCTCCAGAGATGGAACTATCTGATGTTCAGGACTTATCTAGATCAGGGGCCCATCTGAAGGTTGTAGGTTTCTGGAAAGTTACTCTAGTGCATGGAACCCTTGTGTAACCTTATATATTGCCCTAGGTGTTCTTTAGGATTGGCTGGAATGGTCCTGGTTGGGGGTTGGCAGGTTATGATAGGTAGCAAGGACTACCTGACACTTGCATAAGGCCAACCTCCAGAGTAGCCTCTTGACTCTATTTGAATTCTCTCTGCCACTGATACCTTATTAATTATACTTCTTTTCCCCCTTTTGGTCAGGATGGAATTGTTTATCTTATGGTGCCAGGTCTGGATTCATCCCTGGGAGTCATCCCCCATGCTCCGTATTATTTTATAGCATGAATTTTAGGCAATCTAGTATTTATGTCCATGTTTCTTTACATGTTTATATATCTTTTCAGTATATGTATAGCATCATTCTTGAGGAAGTGATGATCTTTTTTTTTTTTTTATGAAAAAAGGAGGTGCATTCCTGGTGCCTGCCCATGCAAAAAATAAAAAAAAGGAGGTGTAAAGGTAGTTCAGTGGTAGAATTCTTGCCTGCTGTGTGAGAAGCCTGGGTTCTATCCCAGTCCATGAACTTTCCAAAAAACAAATGAACAAAAATTTCAACAAATGGTGCTGCAATAATGGGATACTCACATGGAAAAATAATGAAATGTGACCCTGTCATACAGCATACAAAATTATATATACATTTAAATGAGACAGAAATGAGAAGGGAATCAGTCACATACATTACAAAAGATCAACTCTACAGAAAAGGATGTTGCAATAAAGGAAAAGAGACACACAAAAAGATAGGACATATAAAAATCAAAGGACAAAATATCTTATATGCTGCCTTTACAATAATAATATTCAATGTTAATGGATTAAACTCCCCAATCACAAGACACAGATTGGTAGAATGGATAAAAAAATATTCTTCAATTATATGCTGCCTACAAGAGACTTAACTTAGATCCAAAGACACAAACAAGATGAATGTGAAAGATTACAAAAAGACAGTCCATACAAACAGTAACCAAAAAAAAAAAGAGCTGGGGTAGCATTACTAATATCAGACCAAGTAGGTCTTAAATGCAAAACTTTTATAAGACACAAACAAGGACCGTATATATTTTTTAAAAAGGGGGGGCAGAGCTATTCACCAAGAAAATGTAAAGGATCTGTACACAGAAAACTACAAAACATTGCTAAAAGGAATCAAAGAAGACCTAGATAAATGGAAGGACATTCTGTGTTCATGGATAGAAAGACTATAGTTAAGATGTCAATTCAACTCGAATTCATTTACAGATTCAATGTAATTCCAATCAAAATTCCCACAGTGTACTGTAGAAATGGAGAAGACAATTATCAAATTCAGTTGGAAGTGCAAGGGGCCTCAAATTCCCAAAAATATTTTGAAAAAGAAGAATGAAGTTAAAGAACTCAGACTTCCTGACTTTAAAACATATTACAAAGTTACAGTGGTCAAAGTAGCATGGTACTAGCACAAGGATAGCTATATTGACCAATGAAATCAAAGAGTTCTGAAATACACCCTAATATCTATGGCCAATTTATTTTTGACAAGGTTGCCAAGTCCATGCACAGTGTTTACAAAAATTAACTCAAAATGGATCAAAGACATAAATATAAGAACCAGGACTATGAAACTCCTAGAAGAAAACGTAGAGAAACATCTTCAGGATCTTATGTTAGGCAATGGTTTCTTAAACTTTATACCCAAAGGAAACAAACAAAATAGGGAAAAAAATAGGTAAATAGGGATCTCATCAAGATAAAGTTTTCTGCAATGAACTTTATTACAAAAGTGAAGATAATTTATTGATTGGGTAAAAGTATTTGGAAACCACATATCTGATAAGCATTTAATATCCAGAAACATACAAAGAAATCCTAAAACTAAACAATCAAAAGACAATTTTTTTTAAATGGGCAAAAGACTTGAATAGACATTTCTCCAAAGAGGATATACAAGTGGATAAAAGGCACATGAAAAGATGCTAAACATCATTAGCTATTAAAGCAACACAAATCAAAGCTATGAGATATCATTTCACACCCACCAGAATAGCTACTATTAAAAAAAAAAAAACAAGTCTTGGAGAGTATGTGGAGAAATAGAAAAACTCATTCATTGCTGGTGGGAATGTAAAATGTGCAGTTGCTGTGGAAGACAGTTTGGAAGTTCCTCAAAAAATTAATATAGAATCACCATATGACCTGACAATCTGTCTACTAGGTATATACCCAAAAGAAATATAAGTAGGGACTCTAAAATAGTATTTGCACACAAATTTTCATAGTAGGATTATTCACAATTACCAAAAGAGGCAAGCAACTCAAGATTCCATCAACCAATGAACGGACAAAGGAATAGTATTCAGCATTAGAAAGGATGACTCTTAAAGAAATTATGTTGAATCAAAGAAGCCAGAAACAAAAGGATAAACATTGTGTTATCTTACTGATATGAAATAATTATAATAAGCAAACTCGTAGAATTAGGACCTAGAATATAGATTATCAGGGGCTGATTTGGGTATAGGGTATGGTAAGTTAATGCTTAATATGTACAGAATTTCTATTTGGGTTACTTGTAACATTTTGGAAACAGATGGCTGTGATGGTAGAACAGCATTATGACTGCAATTAACAGTGTTGAGTTATAAATGTGGACGTGATCAATAGGGGAAATTTTAGGTCATATATATCACTAGAATAAAAATTAAAAAACACAGGACTGTACAACACAGTGAACCATACTGTAATAAACGATGGACTATAGGTAATAGCAAAATTATAAAAATCTTCTTTCATGAATTATACTAAATGTACTACACTAATGCAAGGTATTAATATTAAGGGTGGTATATAGGAAAAAATACACCCTAGTGTAAACCATGGATCATAGCTAATAATATGAATATATTATTCTTCATTCAATTGTAGAACGGTGCCACACTAATGCAAAGTATTAATAATGGGGGGTATAGGAACCCTGTTTGTTTTTTTTTTTTTTTTACATGATTTGTTTCTGTAAACCTACAACTTCTCTAATTAAAAAAAAAACATTAAAAAAAAGCTTAGGAATATGTCCCTCCTTTGGGTATATCTGTGTTAATCTCTCTAATGTGTACTCTTTTTAATAAACTCCTTTTAAATAAATGTTACTACTTATTCCTACTGGGCCTCTTGTCTCTAAGTTCTTTTAGTTTCAAGACCACTGAACCTGGATGAGGGATAAGCTGGCACTATTACCAGCACGGCACTGGTTACATACGCTGGTGAGCCTGCCAAGAGTGATTTTAAAAGTTTCCAGGAAAGCAGCGTCTTCTATGTAAGACACCGGCCCTTGAGACCTCATTTTGTAAGTTATGCCCCCTCTTTTTCCCTTCCCTTTCTCCAGAGGAAATTCTTCAGGTATTCTTGCTCACCTCCTCCTCTGCATACGGCCTATGTATCATTCCTGCACTCTTTATAACATCAACCTTCTCCTCCCAAAGGAGAATGCAGACCTTAGCTAAATGGGAACTCTATCCCTTGTCCCTGTTTGTAGTGGTTTTTAGATCAGGTCATACACAAAGCTTACTTTCTGCCCTGAGATTTGGGAAAGGAGAAGAGGTTTGGCTCAAAGCAGAGGAATCTCACCAGCCCTCAGAGTCTGGTCCGGAGCTGCCAGGATGAGAAGTCTGGCTCCCCAGCCCTCTGGGTCTGGCTTATGAGTCAAAGGCTGAATCCAGACAGCCAGTATCCTAAGGCCTAGGACTTTTCTCCCCCATGGGGATGCCCTGGGGTGAGTAGGTGTCTTGAGGGTACTATCTGGTTGGCACAGGAGATGCTGAACCCCAGTGAATGAGTATCCCTCTATCTCTCTCTCCTTTCAGAATAATGGGCAGTGCATCCAGCATCCCAATTGATAGCCCCCTGGGCTGCATCCTGAAAAATTGGAATAATCTTCCAACCATTGAACTGAAAAAGAAGGAGTTGATTTCTTATTATAACATTGCTTGGCCTCAATATAAATTGGGAGGTGGAGAAAAATGGCTGGAAAATGGCACTCTTGTCTTCAATGCTATTCTCCAAATTAGATCTTTTTTTTGTAAAAGAGAAGGGAAATGGTCCGAAATTCCTCAAGTCCAGCTTTTTATGGATCTATAACAGGACAAGGCCATGAAGAGATCTTGTAAAGTGTGTTATTTTAAGGAGGAATTAAGAGATGAATCCTTTCTGTCTCAGGAAGAGGAGGCAGATATTTTAAATGATCCAGTATTACTAACCCCCCATGAAACCTCAAAGACTCAGGAAAGCTCGCCCTCCACGCCCAGACCTTGACCCACTGAAAGTGAGGCTCCCATAGACCCTCCTCCTTTAAAGGAAGAGGCTTCCATGCCCACTGCTCCCCCTCCTTATTCAAGTCCTGTGGGACATACTCCCAGTGGAGCTCTTTACCACCACCCAGAGAAGGGAAAAGGGAGCACTGAAGGAAATGGAATGTATTCTCTCTGGGAAGTAGCCAATGGGGATATGGAAACTATAAGGGTCCACATTCCTTTTTACTTTGACTGACTTAGCCAAGTATAAGAAATTGGGAAAATTTTCTAAGGACCCCTCCAAGTTTCTGGAGGAAATAAAAAACCTGGTCCTCACACATGAGTTCACTAGGGAGACATCTGAGTTATTCTCTCCTCCTGCTGCATTCCCAAGGAGAAATGAAGGATTTGGGTAGAAGTCCAAGGGCATGTAGACAAGCATGGGGAACAGCAGGGACAAATGCAGACAGGGGAGACTAGCAGAAGCTATGAAAAAATATATATACACTAATGAAGATCCAGACTCTGAGGAAGGATAAATCATGCTAAGAACCTACTTTATAGGCCAGTCTGCTTCTGACATAAGGAGAAAACTACGAAAGATGTCCTCAGGACCCCAAATGCCTATAAATGACCTTATGAGTACTGCCTTATCTGTCCTTAATAACAGACAGGGTCATAGAGGAGGAGAAAGCAAGGAGAGAACAGAACAAGGCTTGGCTCATAGCTTTGGCTATGAATGGTAACCAGCCACCTTAGGGCCACCAGGAACCTGTCATCGATGTGGAGATTTGGGGCACTGGAAGCAGGAGTACCCCAAAAGACCAGAGGAGCCCAGAAGATAGCGAAAGCTTCCAGTGCCCTGGCCATGAGGCAGGAAGGCAGGACACTGGGCCCGAAAGTGTGTCAAGCCCCAAGGGGGAGTGAAGCCTCTCCCAGCCCTGTTGTCTACCCCTGAACAGGAATGCAGGGGCCTGGGGCCAATGGCTCCGAGGATCTCACAGAAAATTATCAAACTGATCCCCAAGTGTCTCTAAATGTGGCAGGTTAGACTGTTAATTTTTTCATTGATATGGGAGCCACATACTCTGTCTTAATCTCTCACTCCAGGACTTTCTGCACTAAAACGAGTTCCATAGTAGGAGTAGATGGGAAGTTACAGGCTCCAGCCTTCACCCCAACTCTCCCCTGCCAAATTGGCAGTATTCTTTTGAGTCATCAGCTTTTCATAATACTACAGTGTTCAACTCATTGCTGTCTTTAGGTTCCTAACTGAATGAGGTAACCAAGTTTCACCTTCTAAGGAAGAAACTGCCTTATAAAAGGTTCTTTACCTTGGGTCTGTCCTTGCCCCAAGGGAATGCTCTTTGTTGTAAAGAGAATAAAGAGAGAATAAAGGCTATGCTTTCAGTGCCACCCACTGAGATGTAAACCCAGACCAAAACATAAAGAATAATAAACATAAGAGGGCAGCAATAAAGTAGCAAATAGAAAAACTGTTACTGTTTCAAAATCATTAAGTATACTCTGACAAGTTTTATTCTGATGGTAATTGTATGTATGTTGTGAGCTGTTTGCTTGGAGACAGTTTCTAAAATTATTTTGGTAACTTAAATATGAAGGATGTAAGGGATTTTTTTTTAATTAAAAGAAAAAGAGTGTAGTTTTGTCTTAAGATCAAAATGAATGGTTATTACAGATTGAGGAAAACTTAAGACAAAACCCAAATGGATATGGAAGGTTTACAAAGTTCGTGGGGAGAGAAACTGTGGTCAAGGTTAAGAAAAGTTTAATGGATCTATAATATAATAATGCAAAACTTAAACTTAATGTTCTGCTTAAGTGACAAAGTTTTTTTTTTAATTATTCCATCTTCAGTACAGAGTAGCAAAAAGTTGACAGTTTGGTAAGACAACTTATGTCTGTGTTAACATTAGCATACGTTTAGTTGCTCAAAACAAAACTTTGTTTTTTCTTCAACTTTAATTAAATAACTTCAATTAAATTAAAAAAAAAACAAGTATTATTTCAAACCAATCTTTAACACTTTGCTTTCTTAAGGTTAACCCTAAAAATATACATTTTTTATTCCAAACACTTCCAGAAACCTATTCTTCCACCTTATAAAATTCAGTGCTAAAAATAGCTAAATTCATTTAATATATTATAAATTGCATAAAAATGTTTAAATTTCCGTTGATTGCATTGTTTCACTCTAATGCTTCTCCAAAAGTGTTTGCAGTAAACTACAAATCAGAAATGAATTTTTAACAAAATAAACCTTTTAAAAGAAGTCATGTTGTACCTGTTAATATAACCCTAGTTATGCTTAAAAAAAAGAGGCAAGCTGTTTTAACAAAAGTATTTAGCAAATATGTTCCAGCTTTAAGTAACTCTAGCCTCCCATGGAATGTTACTGTTAGTCACCCATGTTCCCCAAAGTGGCAATTACCTAATGCTAATACTCTCTATAACTATGCCCTCTCTGTTCTATATGTTATCTCTATTGTCAAAGTACATCTAAACAGGACCTGCCTATCTGTGACATGTTTGGAACAGCTCAATCTGGATAATTACTAAAAGTGGCATCCTGGCTACCAAAACTTCTGATTCAACTGCACACCAGTACATAAAATGGCTGTGCATGTTCAGGTGTGGCCAGGGCATCATTATCTGACAAAATAAATATAGGGGGGCAAAGAATTTCTAAGTGAGCTGGAGCATTCTTGTCTTCTCCCAAATACTATTGTTTTCTTATTTCTCAACATTAGAAGCTGTAAACATGTAACCTCCTGTTCTCACACTCAGGGACTCATGCAGAAGATTTTAGGAGTGGTGGATTGTAACATAATAAATGTTTTTGCATTTTCCAACATCCCCTAAACCTTCCAACATTGCCAGCAATTATACACATTCCTACATGTACTCGCAATTCTGTGAAAACATCAAAAATGTATTTCTCAACCTCCTTTTAAGATTAAAGGGATTAAACTTTTTCTGGGGGGGGGGGGAGATTGAAGTAGGATAAAATAGGACAACTCCAAGTCCCTGGTTTCCTGAAAGAGTTAACAGATAACTTAAAGTCCCTTGTTTCTTATCTAGCTCCAAAAGAACTAATACAATGATGCAAACTTCCTGGTACAAAAATTTCCCTAAAGCCCCAAAACTTCACCAAACCATTGTAACCTAAAACCATAAAAGCTTGTAAAATCCTGGGCCCAAAACAAACTAGTTATTAATAGGGAGAATAGGGTCATAAAGACTGTTAACTATTTGCCCAAAGACAAATTTTAGGTGACAGCAAACAATGAATTCTGCTAGCTATCTCCTCCTAGAAGAAAGAAGACACCTAGTATTCAAAGGTTACTATGGAAATCTGCTACCAACAACTTTTCTATAAAACAAGTTGGCCCACTCCACTCAGTTCATGTCCATTTCTTAGGAACATCCATATTAACCTCTCTAATGTGTACTCTCTTTTTTTTAATAAACTTTACTATTTATTCCTAAAAAAATACAAATAAAATAACGCTTAAGGACGGAGCCAAGGACTCCAGGTCCCTGCTATCAATTGGCAACACTATGTCCTCATCAGGGTGTAATAAGAAAAGGAGTGATACAAACCTATATGGGTCTCCTAGACACAAACACCCAAGTGACAAAAACCCCATGCCTCCACAAAGACATAATATGGTAGATGACAAAAGTGGTTTCTTCTGATCTTACGTTTTGAATCACAGAAGAAACAGCAAAACTCAAAGCTGGTGAGTTTTTTCATAGGCAAAAACTATTGTAGATACACCCTCTATATAAGTGAGAGCAATTGTCACGCATGATGTGGCAGCCAGAAACAATGTTTCAGCTATGAAGAAACACATCTGATACAGTATTCATATATCCACTTGGACTCCAATCAGATCTAGGAACCTACCTCATTTACAACACAAGTGACATGGCCATTTCATGCTCCCTATCACTCACCTGTCATGAGGTGAGAGGGCACTGGGACAAATGTCTCAAATAATAACTGTATAAAGGCCATCAAGGAAGAACAATTTACTGTCTAAAGGTATTTAGGCACTTAACACTGCAATGTAAGGGAAACAAGGCACTTAAGTGTATTTTGGGAAATAATGACCTTTGGGGAGGATGCAGGAACAAGGAGATGCCTGATGAGGCTACAACTGCAAAATTGTAGCCTCATTAGACATCCATTCTTTCTTTTCTACTGCTGTAAATCACTACCCAAGGCTGGTTTGTGGTCTGGGCTACAGTGGGATTACCAGAAAGGCATCCTGATTCCGAACTGGAGGTGATGCACAGGTCTTCCTCCTGACAAATGGACATTCTCCACACCTTTAATGTACTTCCATGTCCTTATTTGCTGTGATATCCATGTTCTCGCTGGCTATAGCCTTTCTGCAATAAAACTCTAATGTATGGAATGACATATAGAAATATTCTGGAGTCTGGGGTATTTTCTAGCCAATCAACCCTCAATTCTCCAGGACTGACATGTCTTATTTCATTTAATAGTTGCATTTGTAATTGTTCTCTACATTATGACGGCATTAGTAAATGGTATTTGAAAAGAAGAGCACTTATGTACCATCTGGCTTTATTTCTAAAGTGTGTTTATCCATGTCTGTTCTCATCCTTGCCATGAACAATACATATTACAACAACAAAGTAATAGTTAAGAATCATATTGTAGTGTTCTAAATGTTTGAATTAACATTCAAGATTATTTTCTGATTTCTGTAACTCTTTATATCTAGAACTGCATAAAACAACTAAAATGTCTAATATACTAGATTTTCAGCAACATTTATTGTTACATATATACAAATACTAATCTTGGTTAATATCACTTTACTTCTTACAAATTTTACCATTCAATATATCTACTCACATCACGATCCTACATTGTTTTCCTATGCATTTTCAATAGGAAGACTGGTTCAATATTCTTGAATCTTTGTTGATTTGTGTGCTCAAGGGTCCATGTAAAGTATTTTATATTCCATTCTGAGTATTCAGATTTGAAATCCACTGAAGCATTTCCAAAATTGACATTAAAATGCTGTCTCTTCAGTATAGGAATATTAGTGCTAAGGAATGAGTGATCACTGAAGATGTTCCTTCATACGTGGCAACTATGAGCCTCCCTGTGTGAATTCTCACTTGTCCTACAAGTGCTGCTATATGTATGTAATTTTGTGTGATTTTTCATTGAATAACATCTCCAGAATTAATTACCTGGCAGTTACTCAAGAGGGTCCATCCTCTTGGTAGATACTTTTCTCTCTTATTTCACTAGACGTTCCTACACCAAGATTTTATTGCACAACAAGGCTGCTGTTTGGATGAAGGTGGGCCTAAAATTGCTCTCCTGTGAAGTTCACTCATTTTTTAAAGGACGAATCTTAAATGAAGGCATTGGCAAATTGAATACTGAGAATTTCTCTCATGCGATTTCTCTGTTTAGTCTATGAGAACAGTGGGTGAAGACTTCCATTTTAATTGAATTTATACTATGAGCTCTCTCATGTTGTATGTTAACCATCAGACCATCTGCCAAAGACTTTGCCAGATAGGTGGTATTTACGTAGATTCTGTCTAATAGGAATTGACTTAGACTGAAGTAGTTAGGAAACTAAAGGCTCTTGGAGATTGATTACAGTGTTTCTCAGTGTTTGAGTTCTCTAGTACAGTTAAAAGTTAACTCAAGGGCTGAAATACCATCTATGTTCAAAACATACAAAGCATGGACTCTCTTATGTCATCTAATGCCAAAACAATGACTGAAACCTTTCACATATATCACATTGATGGGTTTTTCCCTCCAGTTTGAGTTCTTTTACATTATCTAAAGTTAAAATAAATTAAGGTTTCCCCATATGGATGATATTCTTATGGTTTGCTTGCAGTATGAGTTTTCACATGCTGCTAATATAAGAATAACAAGTGAAGGATTTCCAACTTAAATGGCATTCATAGTTTCGTTTCAGTCTGAGTTCATATGTTGTCTATGGCTAAAACATTGACTGAAGGCTTCCCCACATAGATGAGATTCATAGGGTGCCTATCCAGTGTGAATTTTCTCATGTTGTTTAAGGGCAGAAAACTGAATGAAGGCCTTCCCACATAGATGACATTCATGTTTCTCTCCAGTGTGAGTTTTCTCATGTCGTCTCAGGCCAGAAGTTTGCGTGAAGACTTTCCCACACAGACGACATTCATATGGTTTCTCTCCAGTGTGCATTCTCTGATGTTTTTTCAGGGAAGAGTGTACAGTGAAGGCTTTCCCACATAGATGACATTCATATGGTTTCTCTCCTGTGTGAGTTCTCTCATGTTGTACCAGGGAAGAACATACAGTGAAGGCTTTCCCACATAGATGACATTTGTATGGTTTCTCTCCTGTGTGAGTTCTTTCATGTTGTCTGAGTTGGGAAATATTACTGAAGGTTTTCTTACATAGATGACATTCATATGGTTTCTCTCCAGTGTGCGTTCTCTTATGTTGTCTAAGGCCAGAACATTGTGTGAAAGCTTTCCCACATAAATGACATTCATAGGGTGTCTCTCCAGTGTGAATTCTCTCATGTCGTCTAAGGGCAGAACGATGAATGAAGGCTTTCCCACATAGATGACATTCATAATATTTCTCTCCAGTGTGGGTTTTCTCATGTTGCCTAAGGACAGAAGTTTGAGTGAAGGCTTTCCCACATACATGACATTCATAGGGTCTCTCTCCAGTATGAGTTCTTTCATGTTTTTTCAAGGAAGAACATACAGTGAAGGCTTTCCCACATAGATGGCATTCATACGGTTTCTCTCCTGTGTGAGTTCTCTCATGTTGTATCAGGGAAGAACATACAGTGAAGGCTTTCCCACATAGATGACATTCATATGGTTTCTCTCCAGTATGAATTCGTTCATGTTTTCTAAGTTGGGAAATATTACTGAAGGTTTTCTCACATAGATGACATGCATATGGTTTCTCTCCAGTGTGAGTTCTCACATGTTGTCTAAGGCCAGAGCACTGAATGAAGGCTTTCCCACAAAAATGACATTCATATGGTTTCTCTCCAGTATGAATTCTCTCATGTATCCTAAGTTTAGACATTCTATTGAAGGCTTTCCCACATAGATGACAGTCATATGGTTTCTCTCCAGTGTGAGTTTTTGCATGTTGTCTCAGGGAAGAACCTTCAGTGAAGGCTTTCCCACAGAGATGACATTCATAAGGTTTCTCTCCAGTGTGAATTCTCTCATGTATCCTAAATTTAGACATTCTATTAAAGACTTTCCCACACAGATGACATTCATATCGTTTCTCTCCAGTGTGATTTCTCACATGTTGTCTCAGGGAAGAACGTTCAGTGAATGTTTTCCCACATAGGTGACATTCATAGGGTTTCTTTCCAGCATGAGTTTTCTCATGTATCCTAAGTTTAGATATTATACTGAAGGTTTTCTTACATACATGGCATTGATATGGTTTCTCTTCAATATGAGGTCCACTGGAATGTGTAAGGCCAGAGGTTTGAATAAAGGCTTTATCAATTAGGTCACATGATTTACTTCTAGTGCAAATATGCATTGGTTGATTAAAAAATGACTGTTCATTGAGGGCTTTTCCAAATAGATTGCTGAAATATGGTTTCTTTCCCATATGAGTCAAAGTATATTGAGTCATTCTGGATTGGTGAGTGAAATCTTCTGGCACTTCACTACATTTAAAGCCATTCTTTTGAGTTGCAGATCTCTGCTTTGGGGAAGTAGATGAGAGATAGTAAAAAATTTGTTCATATACATCCATTTATTCATTTCTCTACATATAATTCTAAACTAACCAATTAGTGTCTCCATTTAAAATCTTTCCCATTTTAGTTACATACACATTATTCTCCTGTAGGCAGAGAGAGCTTTACTTTTGTAGAATACCAACAGCAGAGCTATCTCATCAATTTTCAAGACTTTATAATATTTTAAAGATTAGGTATATGAGTCATGTTTATGCCATTTATCGTTTTTATAAAAACTCAAGTGGTGCTTTTTTATTCAGGTTAATTTTTTCCTTAAATTCAAACTATTACAGACATTTTCTGGATTAGCACTTAAACTCAACTCATTTAAAATTAGGCAATTGTACTAAATTCTTAATTTATTCTATTACCAGGTGTCTATTCGGAATACAAGGGTTCATTGACGTGAAGCTTACCAATGATATGATAGTAGATATTTTCTTCCTGCAGATATGTAGCATGGATTTTATTTTTTGTTTCTTAAGGTCACTTTCCCTGCTTGAAACAACTGTAAAAAATGAAAAAAAAAAAAAGAACAATAAATTGCAGGACTAACAATAAGAAAATAAAAAGGTTGAAAAGTCCCAAATGGTCCTACAATTATGTTTAAATATCACACTCATCTGAAATAGAATATCAAATCCAGGAATATCTAGAAACACTTTATGAAGTTGACAATTAGAAAATTTCTTAGAACAGAGAATTATTTAGAAGATATCTAATCTGCTTAATTATCCTTTGAGAAAATATTCATTGAGTTCCCAGCACTGTTCTGAGTGTTGGACACTGAGTAGCAAAAATGACATTAAATTGTGGTCAACATTATACTCTAGTGGGGAGAAAAACTGGATGTAAATAATAAGTAAAGAAACAAATTTCTTCTAGGTAGCTTTACATGTTATAAAGTAATATAAAATATATTATTTATAAAGAATAAAAATAAAACATATAACAACATGGACACACTGTTCTAGACACTTCTTGAAGAAAAAAATTAGATGGATGGTTAGCTAGACAGATAAACAGAGATAGAGAGATAAATTTAAGAGACTCACCCACAGAGATCAGATGACTGATACTCTCCAGCATCACATCTCTGAACAGCTTTCTTTGGGATGTGTCCAGCAAGGCCCACTCTTCCTGGGTGAAGTCTATAGCTATGTCTTTCAAAGTCACCGACTCCTACAACATCATGGACATTGGAATTCAGAGAAGACCATCTCTAACAATGGCCAGAGTAGCATTTTGAGAGGACAGTAATGAGAAAGCGGTGACTGTTTATAGAAAGTTCAACCTCTGTTTTGAGTTTCAAGTCAGATCATAGTGCTAAGTGGTCATCTGCCTTTCAGATGCAAAAGACAGTTACACTGAATATATAAAACACTGAATATAAAAAAAGGAATATTATATGCTACATAACCTGGAAATTTCCTAATAATCTGGTAACTATGATTTCCAGATGGTGATTATACAATTTGAACTCAAGCACTCATAACTAAAATACTGTTCTACCAATTTCAAGTAAGTCTATAAACTCATGACAAGGCAAGCAATATCTGATTTAATATTACTAAATCACAACTATGGTTAGATAATTCCCCTAGATATCTCAGTTTCCATTCACCTATAAAATCATTTCACAAACTATAGAAGTTTGAAATATCCAATGAGCTAATGTGTAAAGTGCTTTCTATCTAAATATTAGGATAGGTCTTTTATTCAGTAAAATGGCAGAGAGCCTCTGGATTTCCCAACAGTAAAGTCCAATATTCTGCTGAATTAAACAGGTATCATACAGAAGTTTGGATCAGTGGATGGTGCCTCACTCAACTCTACATAACTCAGACATTTATCCTAATTGTCTGCTGTACAGACAGTTCAGCAGCACATACCACAGACCTGCCACTGCTGTACTAAAGGAGGGCACTACTGAAGGAGGGCACAAGCCTGATCCATTCTGGTCTCCTGAATTAAAAAGTTTTCAAGGACCATAAATATACTCTATCTGCTACACTATGTCTCCTGAATGGACACCAAAATTAAAGAAAGAATACTTTCTTATCATGATTTCCATTTATAAAATTTGAATAAATTCTACTTAAGTAAATGGAATTTGGGCACTGGGGACAAGTAGGTAAGGAAAATTTTCAAAATGGGCAAATATATATCAATACTTTCAGGAAACTTGAAATTCAGGAAAATAGATTCCTCAATTCCTTCTATTACCCAACCCTCATTTGTGCTCCTCAAAACACTGCAAAGCCCTCTAGCCTAGTGCTTCTAACTGCATTGACTGACCTCACCTCCTGAAACATCAGCCCTCGTAATTACTGTAACCTTCTATTGCTTACTCATCTCTGTAATCTATTTTCATTGCATGCCTAAACCAGCTGCAGGCATTAACATGGATCAATGAGTACATTATTTCTCCAATAAGGACATGGGTTGGATGAGAAAAAAACCTCTCATCTCTCCAGTGAATACTAGAGCCTCAATGGAGGTTCAAACAAATTAGCATGATGATGGAAAGGAGATTACTTATTGATGAACCCAAATCTACCATAACAATCCCAGAGCCCAGGATAAAATTAACTAGAGCTCAGAATCTTGAATATCTCCTAAATGAACTTAGAGTATCCATGCTAATAGGAGAAACCTGCCCATCCACTGACAACACGTGTAATTTCAGTAGAAAGAAGAACTCCCTACTTACCAGTGGTTGCATTATCAATAACTCAGGTGACAACTGTATTTCTCGGTTTTCACTCACAACCAGAGAGGCACTAGATGAGCAAAGCTGAAAATGGAGAAAAAAAATCCGTAAATCTCTGGTCTGAAGCCACAATTTCCACACCCAACCCTGCACTTGGGAGTAACTGCAGTCCAATCAATAAGTACATGAAGTGTGCTCCAAGAGAAAAAGAACTTCCTCTCCCAGGGTCACGAATAAGAAGGTCTTAGCTACTCTGGCTAACAAAGAAGATGTGAGTTCCTTCACTGCACAGATAAGAATAGGAAAGTCATTCAGTTTTACATATTAATTAGCCCACATTGTTCAGAAATTTTGAATTCCCTCCCTGATTCCAAAAACATAGGACTCCCTGGCCTTTATCACATCTGGAATGTGATATAATTATTCCTGGTTTATAAAACCTGGATCCCAGCCCTCCAGATGCACTCCTTTCCTACCTTACCTTGTACCTGCCCTTCTGAGTATACTTGCCCTAAATGATCTTGGTTCTTTCATATGGGATGTCAAATAATACCACTTTCTCAACACCAAGTTCTAGATCTCATATCATTAGATTCAGAGATCAACCAAGAAATTTAATAAAGTATTTTATTATAGGGTTGATCAATTCAGGGACTTGTTTCATTTGGGGGGTTCTATGGCTGCATCATGTAAAAGTAGCTGGAAAATCCCCTGCATCAGAAAGTATCAGAAATACATGGGTTATACGATTAGGAGGCTCAGATAATGTAGAATGAAGGATTTGGGAAAAAATCCATTCGCTCAGTCTGATATTTTAGTCAAGTGGCAGCTAAAATCTTACCCTATATTAATCACTGTCAACTGTTACACACCTGCATTTCATAAATTATCAATGTGAAGGGTCTTCTATACTGTAAATTTTTCCAAAGAACACTGTTAATAATTACATAACATGAACAAATGATATTTTAAGAAACAAAAGTGAGATAAACTTACCCATTTAGACTTGAGTCCAAAACCAATGTTCTATTAAATGTGCTTGGAGATTTACCTATTTATTTAATCCTGAAACCTACTGATTATGGTTAATTTACCTATTTAATAAATGAAATGATCAAAGATTCAGAAATCATTAGTAATGTTAGAAAATTACATGGCTAGAAAAAGACATGCCAGAGTTAGAATTTTTTTCAACCTGTTTTGCAATTTCAAATTTCTTAATGCTTATACCTAGGTTTTACCTGGAACACTACCGCTCAAGTTTCCCTTTGAAAATTACTAATGAATTATGAATCCAGAGAAACTGCATGTCCGCCAAATCTGACCTCTGATGGCCTAGGCGTAAATGCCTGAAGTCAAATCCAACAGTTACATGATTAACAAAATCATTTACAAAATGAATGAGGACTGGCCCTTGTGATTACAATTCTCTTCTTTACTCACTAGAATCCAAACAGACCAAAAATACAAGGAAAGTAAGCCTGTTCCAATTTATTATATACCCCAGAAAAGCCATGTTTTAAACCTGATTCAATCTTGTGGAGGCTGCTGTTTCTTTTAATTAAATATTGTAGGTGGAAATTTTGATTAGATTATCTCCATGGAGAGTTGACACCTAATTGCGGGTATGACTTTTTTATTAGATGGAAATGTACCTCCACCCATTCAAGGTGGGTCTTGTTTAGTTTACTGGGATCTTTTAAAAGAGGAAACATTTTGGATAGAGTTAGAAATGACAGACGCCTCAGGGTGTTCCGAGAGCTGACAGAAACTTCAGAGCAGAGCTGGTACAGAAGCTTACACTTGGAGAACAGAGACATGGATGTTTGGAGGCCAGAAGATGTTGCCATGTTATGTTAGGCAAGCCAGAACCTGGAGAGAGCCAAGGGAAGCCAAGAGATGGATGAAAGCTAACCCTGGAGAATCAAAGTGAGGAACCCCCACAGGAACAGAGACTGAAAGCAACAGAGCCCAGAGCAAGGGACCAGAAGATGACAGCCATGTGACTACCAGCTGACAGAAGTGTTCTTGGCCCATTGACCTTCCTTGAGTTAAGGTATCTTTCCCTGGATGTCTTAGTTGAACATTTTCATAGGCTTAGAACTGTAAACTTGTGACTTCTTAAATCCCCCTTTTAAAAAGCCATTCCAGTTCTGATATATAACATTCCGGCAGCTTGAAAACTAACACAGAAAGCAAGGCTCATTGACAATGTTTTCACCACATTCCAGTGCTCAGAGCTTCTTTCTCTCTCTTGAAATAAAGCGCCCTTTTCATGAAGAACACTCTATTTATGCAGTTGATAATATCATCAGTCCTATAATCTAAAAGAGACATGATGATTAATTCCAATGACAGTGAAGAAACACCTAATCAGGGCATGCCTTTTTTAACATTATCTTTAACCTCAAATTAGAGTGATTGTATAGATGTACTATAGAAAATGCTTGCCTTCTATTTCCTTCTAAAAGTCTCAAAATCAACCTTGATATCTTTTCCCATTGATCTCAGTGTTTTCTGAATTTTGATTGTGCTGAGCAAGTACACTAGAGAATCTACAGGAAGAAGGTCCTGCTAATTTTAATTTCTAAGAGGAGCTGTAATCCAACAATATTCTCTCAGGATATAAGCATCAGTGTAGTTTATATATGTAGAAATATTTGTGCTGAAAACATACTTTCAAAGAAAAACATTTTCATTTGAATTATGCATATTTTACTATGCATAAAAGGGGAGAGAGCAAACCATGTTTCTTCATGACAAATTCAGCAGATGTTCTAGGAACTTTTAAACCCTATAAACTTCAAAATATTAGGGATTCCAAGAATAATCTAGCTTCATTATTGATTTTCTTATAAATAGAATGTGTGCTAATTTTTTATATGAGATAGTGTGGTGGTTTGAAAGATGTCTGTATCCCAGAAAAACATGTCTTTAAATCTACTCCATTCCTGGTATAGACCCATTGTAAGTAGGGCCTTCTTGAAGGCTACTTCAGTTAAAGTGTGACCCCCCACAATCAGAATGGGTCTTAATACACTTACTGGAGTCCCTTCCAAGAGAATGAAATTCAGACAAAGACGAGAACAGCCATGGAAGAAAGAAGCTGAAATCAACAAACCCCAGAATGGACCAGCAGCTGCTGCCATGTGCATTGCCAGGTGGTAGAGCCAAAGATCACTGGTGGTCAATCTTAAGGAAGAAAGCATCACCTTGATGATTACTTGACTTGGACATTCTCTTGGCCTCAAACCGTAAGCTCAGGAATTCACATTATTAAAGTCAATCCATTTCACGGTATCTGCATTGAGCAGCCTAGGAAACAAACAGATCCAGTCCAGGCTAAAGTATTGCATTTAATTGTCAGTGCCTCTTTAGTTTCTCTTAATTGTGGAAACATATATACAACATAAACTTTCCCATCTCAGCCACTCCCAAGCATACAATTCAATGGGCTTAATCATGTGCAAAATGTTATGTTGTGCTATCTTCACCAACATCCATTACCAGAACTTTCTCATCAACCCAAACCAAAATCCTATACCCAGCATTAACCATTTGCTCTGGTCACCACCAGGCAACTGTTTGTCCTTCATGTTCAGGGCCTGGAAGGCAAGAATAGGGTGCCCCATCTGGCAGGAGTAATTGATCTGGACCAAGGAGGAAGTAGAAGTGTTTTTATATAACAGAGGCAGTGAAGGATGTTTGGTACCCAAATGATTTACTTGGGCATATCTTCATATTCCCCTCCCCAAATGTATTAATAAATGGACAAGTGAAGCAACCCCTGCCTGAGAAGGACATCGTAACTAGGAGGTAAGGATAATTATAGTTGATGATCTGGCACCTGTAAGCTTCTGATACTAGCAAAGATGCTTGGTGGGGGTCAGGAAAATCTGTAATGGACAAGAAGGGAGGATAGTGGGTATCTGTTGTGGCCCCATGACCACCTGCAGTGGTGGTGGCTATACAATATTAATAAGCTTCCTTTTGCAGGATTTTTCCAGGAAGAGAGGCCAACTGGATCCTAGGGGAACTGTTCCCTGAATGTCTAGAGATCCAAGTGGGACAAAGGATGGTTTGAGAGGACATGGAGACGATCCACATAGATTTCAATCCCTTATAAGAGCCTGTTGCCCAGATTCTGAGTGCTATCAACACTCTGACAATGTCTTTTAGCTGTCAGGACATTTGGTGGTTGCCTTATCCTCAGAGATCAATAGGCCATGAGATCAAATCCTCCTCAGGATGATTAATGGAGGCTGGGGTATGTAGGCCTAGCCTTTTTTGGCTTAGCATAGTATGGATATCATGGGTCCTATTAGTTCCAGGGCTCTCTGTGACTATAAACCTACTTCATTTTCCCTCTACCCAGTATTACTTTATTTCCTTTCCTTTCGACAATGTAGCTCTCAAGAGTACTTCCATACTCTTCTGAGAATCTAACTGTAACCTAACCTGTAACAATAGTCAAAACAGTTGGGAAAAGAGGGCATTAAGAGCAGGAATTAATCAAATTTTGCTGAGGGTGAAATAAGATGAAGGTTGACAAAACCTGCTGAGATTTTACATTAATGGCATTATTTTCACTAAAATGATCCTCATGGCATTATTTTCACTAAAATGATCTCTGTGAATTAATGGCAATAAAAACCCAGATCAGAAATGGGAGAATGGGGTGGTTAGAGAATTGCTGATGAATGGACTCTGCTCTCAACTTCCATGGAAAAGGAGATGAGAGGTCAGCACCTGGAAATAAAAGTTCAAAAGTGTTTTGTTTCCTTTTCCAAATTTTAGAATGGCAGTTATTAGTACATGTGTAAATTCGAAGAAGATGGAACAGATTGAATGGGAGTCTTTTAAGATAAAAACATAATTTGTAAATAATCATATAAAATTCATGAAACTACAGGAAGGAATGGGATTCAGACACAAAGCTAGAGATAAAGATAGCTAGGATAAAATATAATGCCTCTTCTATAATGGGAGAGATGCTAGTAGAGGAATATTTTCAAATTTAATGACTGAAAATATCTACCTTCCAAAGTACGTGTTTTATTTGTGAAATAGGATTCACAAGAGCTGATGAATGTGAGAGAAAGGCAAAATTGGAGATTGAAAAGTCATGGCAAATGTTTAGAATTATATTTATCAAGCATGGGAGATAGAACTGATCTGTAAGACCTAATAGGATTGTCTGGAACTGTTGAAAAATGCCCCTAAAGCCTTAGATCCAGGAGAGTACTTACTATGTGCCCTCATAAAAATATTTCTTCTTGGAAACCATCAATTTCAACCTGGAAGGGCCTATTTCTGCAAACAAAACTGCTTTTGTAGGTCTCCACAAGGACAGCTACAGCTTGGTCACCTTCAATATGCCATTTAGGAAGGCTCAATTAACAGGTAGTTGGTGCAGGGAGGTGTCAGTTACGTAACTCAGATGTACCAGAAACAGTCATGTTTCTAGACACCAAATGGCTTTTAAGACTGGAGGCTGGGATTTAATGATTCCTGTAGCCAAATGCTCCTAATGCTTGTAAAGCCCCAAGGATAAATTCAAGTCCAGTGAAATATGATTCTATTTATCCTGGGAAGGCTACTTTCCTTCTCAGACATAACTTTTCCATCTATAAAAAGTGGGTGGTATTTTAGCCAACTCTTTATTCTGAACAATAAAATAAATTGTTGCATACAGAGCTCTTTTGAAATAACCTTTACACAGAGTGTTTATTATTTTTAATTATAATATTTATTTTGTGGTTATCAGGCCCAGTGGCTCTAGCCAGGGCTTAAATAATCATACGAAGTATGAAATTTGAGAAAAAGACATTTAATCAAATTAGAAAAATTTGTATTTAAGTTGAACAGAATTATATTGAAATGTTTGATTCAAGATTAAAATATGCTAATCACAGACAACAGGCCAATCATTAAGAGGCATTTTTCAAAAAAATTTTCAAATTTTTTAAATAGCTTCAAACATCTTCGAATCAATGACTTATTCCTGGAAGGAATACTTCTAAGAAGATAAAAAACCTCACAGGATGAATTGAGAAAATGCAATATTATATTAATACATTTCTAGCTACAATATTGGAGAATCTGAACTGGTTATTAAAATACCTATACAGGACACACACAATAGAAACTATAATTTAAGTAATCCAATAAATATTGTTCATAAATTAGATATGAAGCATAGAAATAGTTTCAATAAAATGGAAAAGGGAAATCTTTAAAATCATGTAATGGGATTGTGAAGCGCACAGGATAAAAATACACTTTATCCTTGTCCACTTATGAAAACTCACTGTCATTACCACGGGTTAAATTATGTTTTAAAGTCTTTTAAATCTGAAACAAGGAGTCTAAGTCATCACAAATTTAAATAGTTGGGATCAAACATTTCTCTTTTTATCCCATCCTAAGCCACCCCCCTTCAGGTGTTCACTGTAAGTAAGGGTTTGAGTTACTGATGACTTTTATCTAATCACCCTTGAAACAGACTCAAGAAGCTCCCATACCAACCAATTCTCACCATTTCTTCCCTTATCACTGACTTCTTCAGAGCTCCTCAAAAATTTCCCTAATGGGTGGTTTCCTTCAACATTAATCCCAGAACATGGGCTTTAATAAGGAACAAATGCCCAAATCAGAGTGTCTGTCAGTCTGTCAATACAATTTCTGGGTCTTTTCAATTGCTACATTGTGGGTGCAAAGCTGAGAAAGACTTGATACCTGCCCTTCTAGGGTTCAGTTTGGAAGAGGTGAAAGTGAAGAAAAGGTATATATTTTGGTGGAAACAGAGGTTTTGATGATAGCATCTGATGCTGTTTCAAACTAGTGAAATATAGGCCAGTATCTACAAGAAGGTCTTGTAGGACAGGTCTAAGGTGTTCCAGGAATCTGAATGAGCAGGCCATCAATGTAGTGGAACCAAGGGGCCCCTGCACTGGTTCTAATCTGTTATGTACCCCAGAAAAGCCACGCTTGTTTCATCCAATCTTCTGGGGGCAGATCTATCGTTGGGTGGGACCTTTTGATTAGGTAGTTTCCATGGAGCTGTGACCCAGCCAATTCAAGCTGGGTCTTAATTCCCTTGTTAGAGTTCTGTATGGGAGGGAAAAAGACAGGAAACTGGGAGTGCTCAGAGAAACTGAGAAAGAAAACACCCACAAGGACATTCTTTCCTAGAGCCTAGGAAAGAAACCCACAGAAGCTCAAAGACATTTTGGAGAGAAGGACCAGCAGACATCGCCATGTGCCTTCCCATGTGGCAGAGGATGCCCAGATGCCAGCAGCCTTTCCTCAGAGAAGGTATCTTCCTCTTGATGTCTTAATTTGGACATTTTCATGGCCTTAGAATTTTGTGACCCTATAAATTTCCATTGAAAAAGCCAACTCATTTCTGGTATATTGTATTGCAGCAGCTTTAACAAACCAAACTCCCTACCCCAGAAGTTATGCATTTATTGCTAGATACTGCTGAGCCCACAAATTGCCTGTGAACAAGCATGCCCCTCAGTACCAACAATGCCGAGGCCTACCACTACAGGCCACTATTCAAGGTAAACTAAGTCTGAAGGTGTGAACTTATCTAGGAGAAAACTACTCATGGCCCAGACTAAGAAACTTTGTGGGTTCATGAGTGATTTTTGGACTGAAAATGCTTCAGGACAATTCCACTCTTCCTACCAGCTTCCTGTCCCATTAAAACCCATGTCTCCCTGATGAGCAGAGTCTCTGTGATGTGCATCTGTGCAGGGGTGAGGAAAAAACACAGACTTATGATACTGTATAGGCAACTTTGGTAGTTAGGTTCAATTGTCAACTTGGCCAGGGGATAATGTCCATAGTTCTGTTGCTGTAGACTTGAAGCACTAGCATGTGAAATTCATCTATGGCTGATTATATCTGCAGTTGGCTAAGGGGAGTGCCTTCCAAAATGACTGATGTTTAATTTAATTAGCTGGAAGCTTAAAAGAGAGCTCAATTCAGCACAGCCCAAGCAGCTCAGCATACCTCATCTCAGCATTCACAGCTCAGCCCAGATATTTGGAAATGCAGAAAGGAATTACCGTGGGGAAAGCAGTTGTAACACAAAAGACAGGAGTGAAGGTTAGCAGACATCACCCTGTGCTTTCCCATGTAATGGAAAACCTCAGATGAAAGCTAGCTACCTTTCCTCTAAAGGGCTATAAGCGTTTAACTAAATAAATCCCATTTTATTAAAAGCCAATCCATCCCTGGTGTATTGCATTCTCATAGCTTTAGTAGACTAAAACAGCAACTATGTGATATACAGTTATAAAGATCCCCATTCAACTCTCCCCAAACCACCATAGGAACTCCAAACGTTCTGCCCTCAAGAAGAGGCACCACATCTTGGTCTAACCCTACTCGGAATATAATACAGTAGTCAGACACATAAGCCAAGGTGCAGACTCATGATTAGTATCATAATGAAGATGTATGAAGAGAAGGTGGTGAAATCTAATACAGGAACATAGAATATGAATATTTCATTCTATTTCAGAAATGTTGGTACAAAGAGAAGGCCCAAGGTCTCCATGAAAATAATACACAGGTCACATATGTAAACAGGTATCAGCATCATTACTTAATGAAAGCAAGCTTTTTAAAAATTCTAAGAGTAAAATGAGATGGTTTTCTTTGTTTGATTGTTTTTTGCTGGCCTTCTTATCCATTCAATCATGTTATAAGTATCTAGGCTCATAACCAACTCCCCACCTACTCACAAGTCCTGAGAAAGTTACTGCACAAAATTTAGTACTAGAAGGATTAAAAAGGGGGATTCCAAGGATTCCTCAAACAGGAAAGCCAATCTGAGGCAGAAAAAGCTGCAATGGCATGAAAAGTTATGTGCCAGTATCAAGGTTTTCAACATGCTCAGAGAACTCATGACTGGAGTAGAATGAGGAGGGCTGCAAGGGTTCCCAGGTGGAAAAAATTAGATATAAAAGATTATGATGGGTGCACGGTTAGTTCAGTGGTTAGAATGCCTATCTTTCATGCAGGAGACCCAGGTTTGAGTCCCAGACAATGCACCAAAAAAAAAAAAAAAAAAATTATGATGAATTTGGTGAAGTAATGCGAGAAATTTTACAATTATTTTGGCATGCTAGAGCTGATAAATGATGGCTGGAGAGGCAAAGGTGGCCAGGCACTATTGCCATGGCCAAGGTGACTGAGGAAACAGGCGCCTCCTCACTCCTGCTGCCACCACTGCTGGACTTCAATACCCAGTCCCCAGCTGGCTGGCATTTCTCGTTGGAATATACTCGTTGGAATATACACCAAATTATGGTGATTTTGAGCACGAGGGCAGACTTCTGCCAGGCTCAGCACAGCATTTCTGCTGACAAGTGAGCTCGGCTGTTCTATGTGCCATAATTAACATTGCCTTGAAGACTCTAGACACTGAGACTGGCCTCAAATAGTTGGCTTTTTAAAAAACCTTCGAGCATATTTCTTTTAATGAGTCCTGTAAAATTAAGCATCAAGTAAACAAAAATGGAAAGATATCTATGCTTTTAACTTGTCTCACTTGTGCATAAATGTAGTGAATGAAGTCTGCTTAAGATTTCTTTGTAGACGGATTTTTTTGGAGTCCAAAGGTATTCATCTACAGTCACTGAGGCCCAAGTTGAATTTGGATTAGAGTGGATTTGAAGTCCTTCTGGGTATCTTGAGGAGAGAAGTTTCTTAAGGAATAAACAAGTTGAATAGAGAAAACAATGCTCCATAATAGGCATTTTAATGGTCTTTTTAATGTTTTCTGCTGTGAAACATTTCAAGATTGATTGATTCCCCTTGCCCACCCCCCACCCCCATTTTCCCCTCACACTCACACTTTTTATTTGCCATAATGAATTGCCCAGTCCCTGTGGAGATCTCCTATGAGAACATGCATTTTCTGACAACTCACAATTCTACAAATGCTACCCTCCACAAGTTCACAGAGGAACTTAAGAAGTATGGAGTAAGAACTCTTCAAGTTTGTGATGCTGCATATAATAAAGCTCCAGTTGAAAAGGGAGGAATCCACGTTCTAGAGTAGCCATTTGATGATGGAGCTCTACCCTCGGTAATCAAGATAGCAGATGATTGGCTAAACCTATTAAAAAACAAATTTTGTGAGGTTGCTTGTTGCAGTGCTTTGTGCTGTAGGATTGGGAATGCCACCTGTGCTGACTGTACTTGCTTTGATTGAATGTGGAACAAAGCATGACGATGCAGTTCAGTTTTTAAAACAAAAAAGGAGGTGGGCATTCAATTCCAAACAGCTGCTTTACCTGGAGAAACACCCACCTAAGATGTGATAATGCTTTAGAAATACCAATGGGCACTGCTGTGTTCAGTAGAAAGTAATAAAAACGAAGGCTAATTTGATTGCGTCATTTGGAGGGAACTCTTGCTACCTGGAAACGTGAATCTGTAATCTTAAGTATGTCATTAAAGTAGTGATGGATTCAGTACTCCTGATGAATGGAATAAAGCAAACAAAAAAGAAATCCCTCTATAACATGAATAAAGCGTTTAAGAAAAGGAGAAAGAAAAAGGGATTTAGTGAAAGATGATTCTGCTCAGTGTTGAAGTCTGAATTTCTGCCAGGATTGAATTATCTTGAAATCTCCTGTCGTTGTCTCCTGTTTTTTTTTTAACAAACTTTTTCAAAATAGGTCTCTAAGGAAAATCAACAGAACATTAGTCTATGCATAACCATCTGATTGGGGAGCACACTCTTCAATTATGTTCAGCACATAGCTCTCCTACGGTGAGATTTCTATTTTTTTTTTTTTTACATGGGCAGGCACCGGGAATCGAACCTGGGTCCTCTGGCATTGCAGGCAAGCATTCCTGCCTGCTGAGCCACCGTGGCCCGCCCAGGGATTTCTTTTTTGGTGGGGGTTGGAAGGATATATTTTCTCTCTCTCCTCTCCTTTACCCCACTACCTCTTTTAGGGAAAGGGCACTACTAGGGAAAAAATAAACACCAAAAAAAAAAACAAAAAAACAAAAAAGCAGTAGCATATATATTATATGCTCCAGATAGTTTTTCATCTTTACTGATGATGGGGTGGTTGTATTAGTTTCTTTCTGAAAACATTATCCAATGTTAGGCAAAGTAGCCAAGAGTCTTTTGTTTTGGTAAATTAGTGGGGAAATGGGATTTTTTTTTTTTTTTTTTTTTGCATGGGCAGGCACCTGGACTCAACCCGGGGTCTCTGGCATGGCAGGCGAGAACTCTACTTGCTGAGCCACCGTGGCCTGCCTGAAATGGGATTTTTTTATTCTTTTATTTTTGGGTGCATGGTCTAGGAATTGAACCTGGGTCTCCCGCATGGAAGGTGAGCATTCTACTACCGAACCGCCTGTGAACCCTAGGAAATGGGATTTTAATAGGAGTCGCTCTTTTCAAAGAACTTAGTTAAGAGAATTCTTCCCTTTTCCAACCAATGAAACTATTTGCAGATTCTTTGCTGGGTTCAATGTGCTGATCAAGACAAGCTATTTTTCTGCTCCTTTATGGGAGGCAGTTGTGACTGGGTTGCATTGACAAAGCTGAAAGGAACCAACAGAAGCTCTTGCACTCTTTTCACCTAATTATTACATACTTAATAATGCTCTGCTTCTAAGGGTCATCTTTTCCTGCTGGAATTTACTGTGCAGATCAATAAGCTTCCCATCTTATTAGGATCAGCTAGGCCAGTAGGAATGGACCAAGAACTTGTACACACTGATGATACCTCAAATAGTGGCCAGTTATGTGAACTATTTTTTACTGCCAGAGATGTTTTGAGTTTCAGTTACATGCAAATCTGTAGATTCTTTCCTTCCCCATTCCCCAAAATAAAACATAATAATGCTTTTTGAAATTGCTTCTAGGATTTTAAAGTGAAATGATGTTACTATCCAAAATTCTTTATTTCAAGAACAAGACAATAGAGTCCTTCAACGCAGGCTCAAGGTCAAAACAACATAACCTCCAAGCTCAGACAAACCATTTGTTGACTGCAAGGGTTTTGATTAATACCACAACAAACATTTTCCCTTCAATATACTCTTGACTTTTGTCATTTGAGGGGAGGGTGTGTGTGTGTGTGTATGTGTGTGTGCACGCACGCACGCACAGTGTCCCAATATCAGTGCCTGCCTGAGTTAGGAAAAGTACATTCCCGGTTCTGTATGAGAAGGATGTATAAAGTAACATGAAAAGTACCTTTTATTGAATGATAAGTGTATTTACAACACTCAACTGTTAGATCATATAATCTGATCTTGAGATTTTAAAGCAGCAGCATTCCAGGAATAACAATTTATAGAGGAAAAAGAAAAACATTCCAAATATGTTTCTGTTACAGAAAATACATTTGAACAAAGACAAAAACACTTTAGGCTAATAGTATTCAACCTTTTCTCCATCTCTATAGAAATAATCAAAGTTCGCTTTTGTCAGAGACAGAAGGTGATTTTGGAAAGAGAGAGACAGTATGATACACAGTGCCTTCTGTCAGAAGGCTAGTATGATTGAAAAGAGAGCCTCACTGAGTAAAAAATACCAAACACTGCCAACCAGTCCCAAACTCACATATGATATTAACTGGACTCATTTAAAACTGAAAACTATTCCATCCTCTCATTCTTACTAAGAACTGGGAGATGATCAAATGCTTTCCATGCTTCTGTCCAAAAGCAGGGCTTTCTGAAATAAGACTGTTGAAAAAGGTACAGTGCAAAGAACATTTGATAGAAATTCATGTCTACAAAGAAATTAAATACAGATGTTTTACAAATTCACAGATAATGTTCTTACACTGAAAAGGAATTATTTAGCCACCATAAACGATAAGGGTCAAAAATATGCATAATAAAAAGAGTCTTACAGGGGCACCTGTATAAGTTGATCCCCCAAATATATGTATTTGACACTTTCCAAGTGAGGATGAAACTACTTTTTTGAAGAACATAAGACACAAAACTAGGTCCCTTAAAATTCCATGAGCTACTAAGGTAGGAGTTTCCATTTGTCAATGCTAATTTCACAGATTATATCATAAATCAAATGCCAGTACCAAAAAGGCAGTAATCCACAAGACTGAACCAATTAAACTACGTGCTAATCTTTTGTTCTTTCAATGATAAAGGTTGGGAGTTCTCTACCCATCAAGAGATTTCACTTAAAAATAATACAAGTTGTAATATGTTTCGTAGACATTTATAAATACAAATCACAAACTTCAATTATGATTTTATGCTTTAAAACATTTCACAACTGTTAAACAAAAAAGGAAATAACACAATCATTAGTGGTAAATTAATAATGCTGTGGCTGTGAAAATATATTCCTACATCCACGACAAATGGTGCCTCCTTGGAAAACCACTATAGAAGAAGCAATTGTTGTTTCCTACTGCTGTCAAGTAATGACAGGACAAAAGACAATACATCACTTTTTTTAGTGTCATGTTTTTATGAAACTAGCCAGTTTAATTATAGTAAAATAACTATAGCATGTGAACTAAGATATTTTCTCCATTAACTTAAAAGAGTGCTCAAGTGAAGCATATGCCATGCACATTAATTTTTATGTTATGAAAAAGGAGAAAGCTCAGGTTATATGAATAGTCCTGAAAAACAGTCACAAATTTATTCTTTTAACATTTCACATTTTAAAGTAAGCATTACCAATCAATAGTTATTTTAATTTATGAAAAGCAAAATAATAAATTGCTACTAACATTTACAAAAAAAGGACAAAAGCAAGAAAGAAAAACTACACTATGACCTGGAAAGATACATTTGGTTTTGCATCACGTAGGACTGAAATAAAAAGACTATTCAGTGAGACAAGCTTCATGGTTGTGCCAGTTTGAATCTGTAGTGTACCCCACAGAAAAGCCCTGTCCTTTAACCCTCATTCAATATTGCTAGGTAGGAACTTTCTGATTTTCCATGGAGATATGACCCACCCAATTGTGGGTGGTAACTTTTTTTTTTAACTTTTTTATTGTATAGTATAACATGTATACAAAACAAAGATATAAAAAAACAGCAGTTTTCAGGGCACTTTTCAACTAGTAGTTACAGGATACATCCCAGAGTTTGTCATGGGCTATCATATGATCCTCTCATAATTTTCCTTCTAGCTGCTCCAGAATATAGGAAGCTAGAAGGCTTAAATATTTTTATCACCACAATCGACTATTTTTTCTTTTTTGTGAAAAATAGTATACAAAAAAGCAATAAATTTCGAAGCACAGCACCACAATCAGTTGTAGAACCTATGTCAGAGTTTGACATGAGTTACAATTCCACAATTTTAGGTTTCTACTTCTAGTTGCACAAAGATACTGGAGAGTAAAAGAGGTATCAACTGAACGATTTAGCATTCATATTCATTTGTTAAATCTTATCTTCATTGTATAATTCCACCATCACCTTTGATCTTTCCATCCCTCTCTTTAGGGGTATTTGGGCTATGGCCATTCTAACTTTTTCATGTTGGAAGGGTCTGTCACTAATATGGGGTAGGGAGATGGAACCAGCTGATGTTCTGGAGAGGCTGAGCCCTCTAGGTTTCAAGACTTATCTGGTCCAGGGACCCATTTGGAAGTTGTAGGTTTCTGGAAAGTTGTTCTAGTGGAACCCTTGTGGAACGTTTTTTTTTTTTAAGAGTTTGTTTTTATTGTTACTATGTGTTTAGCTGGGTGCAGAATTGCCCTTGCCTCCACTGGCCTCCTGGGAAGGAACAGGCAGCAAAGATTGCTCCAGAGATGGTACCAACTTGGACAGTAGGGCTCATAAAACCATGAACACAGTGGGTTATGGGTAGTAACTCTGGATTAGATGGTATCCATGGAGGTGTGTCCCCACCCATTCAAGATGGGCTGCTTACTACAGCCCTTGAAAAGGGAACCATTTTGGAAAAAGCTTAAGAACAAGGAGAGCCCATGCAGCCCGAGACCTTTGGAGATGAAGAAGAAAAACACCCCAGGGGGAGCTTTGTGAAACAAAAAGCCTGAAGAGAAAGCTAGTAGACATTGTCATGTTTGCCATAGGCCTTTCCAGCTGAGAGAAACCCTGAACATCATTGGCCTTCTTGAACCAAAGTACCTTTCCCTGGATGCCTTAGGTAGGACAATTCTATAGTCTTGCTTTAATTTGGACATTTTCACAGCCTTAGAACTATAAACTTGCAATTTAATAAATTCTCCCTTTTAAAAGCTGTTCTGTTTCTGGTATATCATTCTGGCAGCTAGCAAACTAGAACAATGGTCAAGAGTGCTTTTTAAAAAATGTTTAGATGCAATGAATATGGAAAGATTATGTAGGTCAGACTCCCCCAAAGTATGAGTATTTTCAGAGTGTGTTGCTGCCAAAAAAGGTGGTTAGCTATAATTCAGATACTAAAATCTGGTAAAGGATGACTTTTGAATAACCCAACAAAGAATATGTAGTTCAGATTTTTATCTGGCTTTAAAATATTAAGATTCATTGCTTCTCAATCTTTGGCTAAGATCAAGTGTACAATATTAAAATTTGGAAGAATAACAAAATTTCACTGTAATCATGTTTATAAAACATGTCATTCATACATCAAAACTGGGTTTTCCTTGGTTTTACTATATTAAAATGACATAATCCAATTTATCTCACATATCACTTTTGGAGACACAGTGCAACTGGAAGTATTTTTGCCATTGCAGTGGGCAATTCTAAAATGCAAATTTTCCATATGAAAGTTCCTGAACTTTCAAAATAAAAAGAAAAGAGACAAGGATCACAATTCTCTAAGGATGGCTATATTTCACACATTGTAGGAAAAAAATAATAAAAATAGGCATCAAGAGTTTCAATAAACGGGCGGGCCACAATGGCGCAGCAGGCAAGAATGCTTGCCTGCCATGCCAGAGGACCCGGGTTCAATTCCCGGTGGCCTGCCCATGTAAAAAAAAGAGTTTCAATATAGGTTGTATTTCCTTATGTTTGCTTGCTGTCTCCTCAGATCACTTGATTAGAAGCTTGTTTTCACTGCTTCTTTGCTAACCGATATGTTGTAGGCTATATGTTTTAAACTTCTGTAAAGAGCATGTAATTTAATTTTGTGTTGAATATTCTTCAAAGGATTTTATAAATAATACATTTATAAATATTTATAAATAAATGAGTCCAGTTGAATACCATATTGTTGCTTTCTCTAACTTTATCTACAAATGATCTAATTCCAGGTAAATTCATGAGAGATCCAAGGACTGGTACTCTTCTAGAGGAAAGAAGCCCCTGAACAACAGAAAGAATCCATGATTTTCAAAGACTATGCCTACCAAGGCCAACCAATAAGGACTACAAATACACCACCCAGGAAAAATCCTGTGGCTTTCATTTTATGCTTTTGGAAGGAGAATCTAAACCAATTACAAATGCCAAACCAGCCACAAATAAAACATTTCTAATAGCCAGAAGTGCTTTGTCAAAAAACAGAATTATTCCAAAGAAGAGGAAAAACACTCCAAATCCTGTTAACCTATCCCAATTCTGGGGGTGAAGGAGAGCATGTCTGGCAGCAAAGCGGACAATGGCAGTAGCAGTTGCAGCAGCAGCACCTTGAGACACCCAGGGTGTGAAGCTGAATCCGTAGAAATTCCCTTATTTTGTTTTAAATTATAGACGAATGCTAAGTGCTCTCAGAACTGGATTTTTCCCCTCAAAATTAAAACAGCCTTTTTTTCTTTAAGATTTAGTGAAGTACTGAAGCCAGTGTGACATGAGATGTCAGAATGATGAGAGGTATGCAGGCTGATTTAAAAAGCCAAACTCTGAACCCTTTTAAAGAACAACAAAACATTTTACATGAAAAAAAAAAAAAAGATTAGGGCTGGGAAGGGTGTAGATGTGGTGCAGACTCACAACTACTCACCTTCTGAAACAAAAAGACATCTATATATTGAGTGTAAACTTGAAAAGATGAAATTAAAACATGAAAATATATTTTAAGAACTGTGATATATAAAGAAGCATTAAAAGAATTGAAAATGGTCACCTCTGGGAACTATGGTTGAAGATGTGAAGAAATGAAGCAGGACATTCCTGTTTGTTATCGTAATAGTGGTGGTATTGAGTATCTTCATCTAAAAACATTTCATTTCAATCCAACACCAAAGCAAGGGAAACAGTTCAGGACAGAAAGTTCACTATCAAGATCAAGAAAGCTAAATTATTACAATGTAGGCAAAATACTTGGGGATACCTTTCTTTGCAACCACCTATACTTTCTATTTTAAGCAGAAATGCTTTTGGATATGAACAGAGCAAGGCAGTGGCTACACCTCATTTTTCTGCACTGATTTTTTAGCACAATTCTGTGGGAACTTGAAGAACCAGGAATGCTCATACTTTAACATCCATATGAATCTCCACAATCTTGTAAAAATTCAGGCCCCAATTCAGTAGGGCTAGGGTGGGTCCTTTGATTCTGCTTTCTGCCGAGCTCCTGGGATGTGCTGATACTGGGGGCACATGTACCTCACACTGTGAACAGCAAACAGCCCTGTGTGGGGTCTGTGATTCCTTAGGGAAGTGGTTCTCAAATTTTGATGTCTATGCTTGAATGCCCAATTACAACTAAGAACAATTAAATCAGAACCACCTGTAATGCCTATACAATGGGAGACAATATTTGGAAACGATATGTCAGATAAAGGTCTAGTATCCAGAAAATATAAAGAGATTGCTCAACTCAACAACAAAAAGACAGATAACCCAATTATAAAATGGGCAAAAGACCTGATTTCTTCCAAAAGACTTCTCAAAAGAGGAAATACAAATGGCCAAAAGGCACACGAAAAGATGCTCAACTTCCCTGGCTATTAGGGAAATGCAAATCAAAACCATAATGAGATACCATCTCATACCCAACAGAATGGCCATTATCAATAAAACAGAAAATGACGAGTGCTGGAGAGGATGTGGAGAAAGAGGCACACTTATCCACTATTGGTGGGAATGTCAAATGGTACAACCACTGTGGAAGATAGTTTGGCAGTTCCTCAGGAAGCTAAGTATAGAATTGCCATATGACCTGGCAATACTATTGCTAGGTATCTACTCAGAGGATGTAAGGGCAAAGACACAAATGGACATTTGCACACCAATGTTTATAGCAGCATTATTTACAACTGCCAAGAGATGGAAACAGCCAAAATGTCCATCAACACATGAGTGGCTAAAACAAGCTGTGATATATACATATGATGGAATATTATGCAGCTGTAAGAAAGAATAAAGTTATGAAGTACGTAACAACGTGGACGGACCTTAAGGACATTATGCTGAGTGAGATTAGCCAGAAACAAAAGGACAAATACTGTATGGTCTCACTGATATGAACTAACATTGATGAATAAACTTTCAGTTAAGAACAGAGTTCATCAGGAGATAGAAATAGGGTAAGATATTAGGTAATTGGAGCTGAAGGGATACAGATTGTGCAATGGGAATGACTATAAAAATTCAGAAATGGATAGCACAATACTACCTAACTGTAATACAATAATGTTAGAACACTGAATGAAGCTGAATGTGAGAAGGATAGATGGAGGAAGGCTGGGGGCACAAATGAAATCAGAAGGAAAGATAGACAATAAAGACTGAGATGGTATAATCTAGGAATGCCTAGAATGTACAATGATAGCGACTAAATGTACAAATTAAAAAACGTTTTTGCATGAGGAAGAACAAAGGAATGTCAATACTGCAGGGTGTTAAAAATAGACGGTAATTCATATCTTAAAACTTTAATTTATGTGTGAGACTAAAGCAAAAAATGTCAATTTGGTACAAAATTTGTATTTTGACTAGTGCATTTCCTAATATAACTTATGTGGACAGCTTAACTGAATACCATAAGTACATGGAACCTTGAGCAGGGCATGAGATTTTGTAGGTTTGTCCAGAGTGATGGCCTGATAAATCCCAGAGTGATTTGAACAGTGAATAAAAAGTATTTGCAAAGCCCCCTTGGGGGAATGGTGAGAAAGGGGAAAAACTTGCCTTCCCCAAGTGGAGAATTCTTGATATTCTCACAAGCAATAGGCAGAGCCCTCAATCTGGGGGTCTGTTCATATGAAACTTAACCCCACAAAGGACAGGCTAAGCCTACTTAAAATTAGGCTTAAAAGTCACCACCAGAGAACCTCTTTTGTTGCTCAGATGTGGCCTTCCTCTCTCAGCCAATACAACAAGAAAACTCACCCTCCCCCTCTCTATGTGGGACATGACTCCTAGGGGTGTGGACCTTCCTGGCAATGTGGGACAGAAATCCTAGAATGAGCTGGGACTCAGCATCAAGGGATTGAGAAAATCTTCTCGACCAAATCGGGGAAGTGGGAAATGAGACCAAAAAGTGTCAGTGGCTCTGAGAGTTCAAGCAGAGTCGAGATGTCATCCTGGAGGTTATTCTTATGCATTATATAGATATCACCTTTTTTAGTTAAGGTATAATGGAGAGGCTGGAGGGAACTGCCTGAAATGTAGAGCTGTGCCCCAGTAGCCATGTTTCTTGAAGATGATTGTGTAATGATATATAGCTTTCACAATGTGACTGTGTGATTGTGAAAACCTTGTGGCTGATGCTCTTTTTATCTATCTTATCGATAGACAAGTAAAATATATGGATTAAAAATAAATAAGTAATAGGGGAAACAAATGTTAAAATAAATTTAGTAGATTGAAATGCTAGTGATAAATGAAAGGGAGGGGTAAGGGGTATGGTTTACACGAGTTTTTTTCTGTTTTCTTTTTATTTCTTTCTGAATTGATGCACATGTTCTAAGAAATGATCATGATGATGAACATACAACTATGTGATGATATTCTGAGTTACTGATTATATAACAAGAATGGAATGATCATATGGTAAGAATGTTTGTGTTTGTATGTTGCTATGTTGAATAAAAAAAAAAAAGAACCTCCTGTAATGGGTCCTAGATATCATAATTTAAAAACAACAAATACTTCCAAGGTGCTGAGACCTTTAAAATCCACTGCCTTAGAGGGTGTGATGTGATATGGGGCATTCTTACCTTTAAAAATGTGCAGATGGTGGTGACAGCAATGGTATTAGGAGTACGAAGTTCCTAGGATCATCCCTCCTAGAAACAATGCATAGAAGAGCAAAAGCTGTCAAAATCTTATTTGTCAGAACTCTGGAAAAGGTTTGCGGCAACCACATGAAGGCTGAATCAAGGAAAAGCATCAAAACCGAGGAGAGAAGGACCAGCAGATGCTGCTATGTGTCTTCCATGTGGTAGAGGTGACCCAGATGGACATCAGCCTTTCTTCAGGAAGGTGTCAGCCTGTGGATGGCTTGATTTGGACATTTTTCACAGTCTTAGAACTGTCAGCAAGTAAGCTAATAAACCCCCATTGTTAAAAGCCAGTCCATTTCTGGTATATTGCATTTCATCAGCTTTAGGAAACTAAAACAGATTTTGGTACCAGAAGTATGGGGTGATGAAATTGCAAATATAAAAATGCTGGAATAACTTTATAAATGGATTAGGGGGAGATTCTGGAAGAATTGTGAGGTGCTTGATAGAAAAGGCCCAGATTGCTTTGAAGAGACTGTTGGTAAAAACACGGATGCTAAAGGCACTTCTAATGAGGCCTTAGGAAGTGATGAATGTATCACTGCCATCTGGAAGAAAGGGGATCTTTGTTTTAAAGTGGCAGAGAATTTGGCAAAAGTGAGGCCTGGTATTGAATGGAAGACAGAATTTGAAAGTGACAAGCCTGAATATTTAGCTGAGGAGGTCTCTAGACTAAATGTGGAAAGCGCAGCCTGGCTTCTCCTTACAGAATATGGTAAGATGTAAGGGAAAAAGAATAAGCTAAGGACTGAGCTCTTCGGTATAAAGAAACCAGAAACAGATAGTTTGGAAAATTCTAAGCATCCAGAAAGTGAGTCCCCAGAGAAATAGTACCCCATGTGGGAATTTAACTGAACATGAAACCGATCAGTCATCTCAGTACAAGTCAGGATTGGAAATGCAGTCATCCAGAAAGGATCTGTGTGAAGTCCTATTGTCTGATGGTTAAGATCCCTGTGTACTGCATGAGAAACCAAAAAAATGTTTTTGACAAATCTGTATGAATGGAACCACTGCCAGCCAAGACTAAAAGGGACAGACTGAAGGAAAAATGACTTCAACAAAGGACGGACCATGGAAACTGAGATGTAGACCAAAGAAACCATGGGTCAAGAGAGTAGACCTACCTGCATATGCAGAAAGGGTGAGTCTACCCCAAAAAGCCTGCATAGGGTGAGCCTTCCATCCAGTTTTCTAGTGTTACTAGCTCAGGGCTCTCAGACGCCAGCAGGATTGCAGAGTGACTATCCCATTGTTCAGGAAGCACGCTACTACCCCAGTCCTTAGGGATAGTGAAACACATTCCCTGGAGACTGGAGAGAGTCTAGCCACCACCCTATTGTTCTGAGGAGGATGAGCCTGTGCTCTGGAGATTGTGGAGAGTCCAAATGCCTCCCCAATGCTTTGAAGAGGCTGAACCCTAGAATTCGGCCACTGCCCCAGTGATGCTTAATGAGGGCAGAGTCAAGAGCATGATCATGACACCAATGCTTGGAGATCATGATCATCATACCAATGCTTAGAGATCCTGGAGCCCTCATCTCAGTGTCTGGAGAGGGCAGGGCTGTTAAGCAAGGTCCTGGAAAGGGTGGGGCTGCCACTCTATCAAGCCCCAAAATAAAACATCCTTCTACAGATGACTCTCACACCCTAAAATCTAATGAAGTTTGCCCTTCAGGTTTTCAGAACTATCTGGGCCGAGTAATCCATTTTGTTTTCAGTTTCTCCCTATGGGAATGAGACTATTTATCTAAAACTGTCCTTCCTTTGTATCTTGGAAGTAGCGAATTTGTTCACAGTCAGAGGGGAATTGTGCCCTAGGACAGATCACACCTGTAACTGATTTTGATGCGACACTGTACTTAATATTGTTACTGAAATGATCTAAAAGGCTTTTGAGATATTGTGATGGAATAAATGTATTTTGCATATGGAAAAAGCATGTTTTTTTGGTGCCCAGAGAGTGGGCTGTGGTAGTCTGAAGCTATATGTACCCCAGAAAAGCATGTTCTGAAAGCTAATCAATTCCTGTGTGAGTGGATCCATTGTAAGTAGGAGCTTTGGGTGAGTAGGATCTTAAGTTCAGATGTGACCCACTTCATTCATGACAGGTCTTAATCTTCTTACCGGAGTCTTTTATAAGAGAATAAAAGAGTCAGAAAAAAGCCACAGGAAAGCTGAGAGAGAAAAGCCACAGAAACGCAGAGAGAAACAGTGAGAAGCTGAAACCAACAAAATGCAGGAGAGAAGGACCAGCAAATGCTGCTATGTGTCTTCCCATCTGAGAGAGGAGTCCTGGACTACCAGCAGCCTTTCCTCAGGAAGAAAGTATTGCCCTGCCGATGATCTGAGTGGACGTTTTGCATTTCATCAGCTTTATATAGTTTTCTTTCTTCGGCACGGACAGGCTCTGGGAATCGAACCCAGGTCTCCAGCACGGCAGGCTAGAATTTTGCCACTGAGCCACCGTTCATTTCATCAGCTTTAGCAAACCCAAACAGTAGGTCCATTCTTTGTAATACATTTAAACTCCATTTCATGACATAGTTCCTGTTGACTCCACACTGGAGCCCATTATGAAATGAGTTTGCTCTGACTCCCTTCACTGCTTTGATCTCATGCATTAAACATGCCCTTGGCACAGTCTGCATCTGATCATATATATTATTTTTAGCTCATCTATGGGTAGAACTTACAAGAGCTCACAAAGTCCATCTCTTCCTGGGAATTTTGAGAATCTATAGGTTTATAATATTATAAGGGCAATAACTGATTTCCCTGAAGGCTTTGTTTCTTATCTAGTTCAGTAAACTTGTCCTCATATTTGGCTTTTTTTTTCTTTAGACCTGATGCTAAATATTTATCTCTGAATTACAGACAGGCTGCAGGAAAACTGTTAATTTTTATTATTCTGTATTTTTTACCCACATACATAGTGGGGATTCCAAAACTCTAAATTTAAATTTCCTTTTTTCCCTTTTTATTTATTTATTTGTTTCTTTTATTCTGATTTTCATTGAAGTAAATCATAAAATTCTTTATATTATTTTTAACTTGTACTGATAATATTATTTTATCAGTTTTGTCAGTATTTTATCTGTCTTCCAAAGCTTTCAGTTACCCTCTATTCATTTCAAATGGTTTGACTTCTTTTTCAAGCATATAAATGTGTGTGATTTTTAAGAAATGTGTTTTCCTTTTTCATATAACAATATTTCCTTTATTTTATACCTTATCTAAGATGGCTCTCTTTTGCTCTTAAGTTTTTGAACTCTGCTAATTTTCATTCTTATCTTAAAGTCTCTTACTTCTATTGCTATAACTCTTTTAAGTCCTAATTATTAACATTTATTCTAATCAACACGTTCTTACTATCATATGACTGGATGGTGGGAATTAGCATCATCTCAAGAAAACATGAATGGTTGGCCACAAGAAACCTCCTTTTGCAGTCTTTGAGGAGGATCATTGAGGTCAAGGGCCTATGGCAGTGTGTGGTTGTAACATGGCTCAATGAACAAAAGCCCCTGGATTTACATCATCTGCTGATTTCACTCTAAGGCATGTGCCTACAACATGGACAATTTCAAGTGACCAAGGAGTTAACAACTGTCTCACAAACCTCCTACATATTTGATAAGCAGCTCTCAAAAGCCAGTGCATGACAGCTCAAGCTTATCTCTAGGGGAGGAACTGAAGAACTGTATGGGAGGAAACCATTCACTCCACTGTGCTGCCCCAGGACAGGAGTGTACTGGCAGAATGGAGAGTCAAAGCCCACCAGGGACACGAGGCTCCATTTTAAGGACGTAAATTAGGGTAGATCCTCCCACCCCTGACTCGGTGACTCCTTGAGCGGTCCTTACTTTTAATTGCCAGGAGTTGCAGAGAAAACTAATGTGATTCCTCTCTCTTATGACCCCTACTTGCCCATAATGGTTTCCTCTGCCCAAAGGAGGGAGGGATCACATGGTCTTCACTGCTGCCCAGGACGAGTATCAGGGATGGTGAATGAAGCTCAATTACTGTGAACACTCAGTTTCCAGAAGAAGCCCTTGGTCCTGAAGGACCTTCTTGCTGCAATTTTAGCATCATCCCTCTTTAGTGGTAAGTGGGATCCAGCATTGATTCATATGTTCACATGTGTTCTAGTGATCCAGGGATCAGATGGTGCAGCCTCAATAGTCTTAATCAGTTTCTGAACAGAGTTATGGACAAATAAGATACTGAATCTCTGTTCTTATGGTTTCTAGGAGAGACTGATAAGTCAATCAGAAGATCTAGAAAGTCCAGACTTCTTTCACATATCTTAACCTTAGGGCTGCCAGTGTGAATACTGGAAACTGTCAAGATCCGTACCAAAAATTTAAGATGGTGTGAATGGTAGTGCAAAATAGATTTTCATTTTACGTAGGAGTAGAAACTAGGGCCATAGTCATTAGAAAAGGTTACCAGATGACCCAAATATTTCTATCTTAATTACAGAGTTATTTTTGTCAGCACTACGAAAAGAAATTCCATGAAAATATAAATATGTGAGTGAGGACCAGCACAATGTCACTGTAGAATCAGCACGTCGGGGTATTTCAAAATGAGAACTAATGCCATTAAAATCACGTGCTAAATGACAGCTGAAAGTCTGGGCACTGACCCTCAAAGACTTTTTTTTTTTTTTTCCCACATGGGCAGGCACCGGGAATCAAACCCGGGTCCTCTGGCATGGCAGGCGAGCATTCTTGCCTGCTGAGCCACCGTGGCCCACCCCCTCAAAAACTTTTTTTTTTTCAGTTCATAAGAATATATTCAAAGGGGCCACATGATACATGCTTCCTAAAGAAAATAATGCATTATTTCTTAACACAAAATGAGTATGCAGCATTTCACACAATTTTATACATATTGAACTATGATTAATAAGAAAACTAAAATGCAGAAGAAATTACAAATATTTATTCTCAATATCACATTATTGTGTTCTTAATGAGTAAAATGAGTGTCCTCATACTAAAAAATAACTTGTTCAATACATTTAAATTGTTAGTAATAATCATTTAAAGAGAAAATATTTCATCAATTCTATATTTTGAGCATTTGGGTAATCTTTTTGTTTTTATTTGCTCTTTGACTATTAAAGTAATTCTGCAGAAGTTACCAGTGAATATCATGCCATTAAATTTAAACTATTCTGTGTATGAAACCCAGTTCAATTATTTACTT